>CM064533.1:8649738-8726019 GCA_032716605.1 Paralithodes platypus | reverse complement strand
TATTCCACGTCTGCACAGTAAATATGTATATATATAATTATAAAATTATGCAATGTACAAATGCATACAGCCGGTTTTCCGGTAATGCAACATGAATACATTTACATAGTGAAGCGAATATGTAAATAACTAGACAGTCTAATCCACTGACCAACACACACACACAGTCAGCCGTACTATAGGCACGGTCTTTTTGTTTAAGGGGAGATGGGCCGATTTTCTGGTCCCCCTTCCTCCTCATGTTTAGCCCCAATAGTTTTCAGATTTTAAGAAGATCGGCCAATTAGTATGGCGATTTAAACACCTTTCGCCCCATTCCGTTGTCAATGTTAAGAACTTTCGTGCCACGTGTCGATTTGTTTTCCTGGTATGCGATAGAGAGCCTGAAATTTTACGAGAAACCGGCCTTTGGCCAGTAAAAAAATTTACCGAAAAATTAAAAAAAAAATCTTAAGGGAGGTCTAGAGGGTCTTTGTTTTTGTTTTTAAGCTTGATGGAGGTCTAGGGAGGAAACTAGAACAAATATTATATAAATGAAAAAATCGACCAACAAGTGAACCATTCCCACTTAATAATCCTGCGAGTTCAAAGCAATTACGGAGTTAATGGAAATGCTTGCAACGTAATACAAACCGTAGTTATATATTTGTTAACTAAACAAACTTAGTTGGGGAAGGCCTGAATCAACCATTGCTGATATTAAATATAAAATGTGCAAATTAAATATACATCAGGACTGTATGAGCTTATCTGAACGGGGGTGGGTGTGGTTCTGTGGTGGTGGTGGTGGTGGTGAGTGTGGTGGTAGTGGTGGGGGGGGGGGTGGTTCTGTGGTGGTGAGTGTGATGGTGGTGGTGGTGGGGGTGGTGAGTGTGGTGGTAGTGATGGTGTGTGTGGTGATAGGGGTGGGGGTGGTTCTGTGGTGGTGATGATGGTGGTAAGTGTAGTGGTGGTGGTGGTGGTAATGATGGTGTGTGTGGTGATAGTGGTAAGGGTGGTTCTTTGGTGGTGGTGGTAGTGGGGGTAGTGGTGGTGGTGGTGGGGGTGGTGGTAGTTGTGGTGTGTGTGGTGATAGTGGTGGGGGGGGTTGTGGTTGTGGTGGTGAGAGTGATGGTGGTTGTGGGGGTGGTGATGGTGATGGTAGTGAATATGGTGGTGGTGATAGTGGTAACTGTGGTTGGTGTTTGTCATATTTCTGTTGATAATGGTGATATTGATTGTCTTAAGGGTAACATTCATGAGGATGGAGGTGATTGTGGTATACCCTGTTCCAAATAGGTAGGCCAAACAATCGTGAACCCTCACCTCTGTAACTAAACAAAAAAGGCTAGAGCAAATGGGCGGTAAATTTCCACAACTATTCCCTGCCTAACCCTTCCCAGAAATATTTGCTCGATTACTGTAGTCGTTTCTTAATTATAGAGGATTAATGTTTAAGAGTTTTGACCTACTTATTAAGGACAGGGTTTAGTTATTGGTATGTTGGTGATCATGTAAATAGTGATTGTGGTGGGCAAGTCTGGTGATATGTTACTGTAGAGGTGATTGCAGTTGTAGTGGTAATTGTGGTGGTGTTGGTTGTGATTGTGGTAGTGGTGGTTGTTGTAGTGGTGTTGCTTATGATTGTAGTAGTAGTGGTGGTGGTTGTAGTGGCGGTGGTTATAATTGTGGTAGTGGTGTTGTTTGCTGTGTTGTGGTATTGGTGGTGGTGGTGGTAGTGGTAATTGCAGTGGTAGTGATATACATGATGGTGATGGTGGTATTGTTCATTGTCTTAAGGGTTACAATCACGAGAGTGGAAGTAATCGAGGGAGTTATTTTTGTGTTGGTGATTGTGGTGGCTAAGACTAGGGATAATTTGACGGCTTTTGGTATTCTTTCTGGCCCTCACACCTCCCCTATTAATGTTGAGATGTTATGATGCTTGCCCCATTAGTTTGATGATTTATGACATTTTGCCCCATTTCTCTGTCAAATTTAGACCTTTCGTGGCAAACTCTTTCGTCTCTGTTGTTTCTCTAACGTCTTTCCTTCTTGTTGGAAGTTTGCTCTTATTCAACCTCTCCCAAAGAAGGTGACCACGTCTCAACCCTCCAACTACTTGGTGGCGTTTTACTTTATATCAAAGAAAGTCTTAACCCTACCCTCTTGTCAAAACCTCAAATTGTGAACGTCGACACATCTATTGTGCTAATAAAGAATAATAAAGGTCTATCTATCTATCTATTGCCTGACGCCGTGATCCCCGAAGGGGTGACCACGAACGAACCGCCCCCCTGCACCTCTGTCCCCAGTCAGTCGACGCCCCTCCCCCCAACCAGCACCGCCTTCGTTCATGTACTTCCTCACTCCATCCTTCCACCTCATATTCGGTCTACCTCTCCCCCTCTGTCCCTCCACCTCGCTCTCGTACACCCTCTTAGTCATTCTCTCGCTTTCCATACGTTCCATATGGCCGAACCATCTCAAGTTGTTCCTTTTCACACTTTCCAGCACATCTACCTCCACACCACACCTCCTTCTTATTTCCTCATTAGTCTGTCTATCCCTCCATGTAACTCCGCACGCACTCCTCAAGTAATTCATTTCCACTGCTCTCACTCTGGGTCTGAGTCTCTCAACCAACGTCCATGCTTCGCTTCCGTAAGTCAGTATCGGGATTACTAATATAATAAAGGTACAAAAATAATACTTGCGTTAATATACAGACCTCCAGCTCAATCAGTGCAAACTGACCAAGAAATTTACGAACAATTTGCAGATGTAAGTAACTCACAAGATACTGTAATTTTTGGTGACTTTAATTTACCTGTGACCAAGTGGGGCGATACTCTTACTTCACACTCCGGACATGACTTGTATACGAACTTGCAAGAGAGTTCGCTTTATCAATTTGTTCGAACGCCGACCCGTGGTAATAACGTTCTTGACATTGTACTTGCAACAAAAGAAGAATTAATAGAAAATTTGAATGTTGGTGATGAATTCAGTAACAGCGACCATCGTACGATAACTTTCACTTTAAAGTTTACTAGTAACGAACCAAATAGTAGCATCGAAAAAGTCCCTAATTTCAAGAAAGCACAACTTTCATAAACTTAGAGCTATCTTTAAAGAAACTGACTGGAGCTTTTTAATTAACAATAACGACATAAATACATCTGGGAAAGTTATTCGAAACCACTTACCTAAAAGCAGTGCAAGACTGCATACCATCGAAAATACGGCGTCCAGGCCATAATAATAAGCCCAATTGGTGGAATAAAGATATTTCAAACGTCTGCTTGCTAAAAAAATTTGCTAATGATAGATTAAAATCTTCACAAAACGACGAAGAACGGGTGAAATTTGTAGAGCTACGACGCAAAGCCAAAACGTTAATTAAGCAAAGTAAAAAGACCTTAGAGTTACATATTGCGAATCAAAGTAAAACAAACCCGAAAGAATTCTATAGTTATATCAGAAAGAAAAAAGTAGTTACTTCAACTGTTGGACCGTTAGTCGATGAAAATGGAGAATACACCAAAGACGAAGTACAAATGAGTAATGCCCTCAATACCTTCTTTGCATCAGTTTTTACAACATAAGACCTCAGTGATATCCCTACACCATCGCCGATTCAGATTGATAATTCAGATGTTCTAAGCAATATCACCGTTACAGAGAGAGAAGTATTGAACTGTTTAGATAAACTCAAGGTAAATGAAACGCCTGGACCTGATACAATCTCGCCTAGAGTTCTAAAGGAAGCTAAGGATGAGCTCTCCAAACCACTGACATTAACTATTCAATAAATCCTTGCAGTCTGGAACTATGCCTGATCAGTGGAAGCTAGCCAACGTAACACCGATATTAAAAAAAGGCAGCAAATCCCTACCCAGTAACTATCGTCCAATTAGCTTAACCTCAGTTGTATGTAAAATGCTAGAATCGGTCATAAGAGACAGACTCGTAAATCACTTAGAGGAAAATAACATACTTAAAGATACTCAACACAGCTTTCGTAAAAAACGTCCCTGTTTAACAAACCTCTTAGACTTCTTCCACGATATCCTCAACCTCTACGATGAGAGTAAAGCTGTAGATTATTATATACCTTGATTTTCAAAAGGTCTTTGACAAAGTTCCCCACAAACGTTTACTGCTAAAACTAAAAGCGCATGGAATACAAGACAGTGTGGTGAAATGGATAGAAAATTGGCTCAGCGACAGAAAGCAAAGAGTAGTCATAAACGGTAAGGCATCTAAATGGACCAATGTAAGTAGCGGGGTACCCCAGGGATCGGTACTAGGACCAATTCTCTTTCTAATTTACATCAACGACATAGATGAGGGTCTCACCTGTACAATCTCAAAATTTGCTGACGATACAAAAATTGCAAATAGCGTACTCTCAAAAGAACAAGTTGACGATATGCAACACAATCTAGATAAATTGTCATGATGGGCCCAAATTTGGCAAATGAGTTTCAATGCGGATAAATGTAAAGTACTACATATCGGATACCTAAATGAGAAAGCAAACTATTCGATGAATGGCATTTCAGCTTAAGAATGTAAACAGAGAAACCGATCTGGGAGTAACAATATCGAGTAACCTAAAACCGAGTCAACAATGTTCAGAAGTTGTTAAGAAGGCAAACAAAATAATTGGCTTTATAGGCAGGTCATTTGAGCATAAATCCAAAGAAGTTATCCTAACCCTTTACAATTCCTTAGTCCGCCCTCTTCTGGAATACTGCGTTCAATCCTGGTGTCCATATTACCAAAAAGATATAAAGAAGCTAGAACGAGTTCAACGTAGAGTTACCAAAATGATACCTAGCCTAAAGAACAAACCATACGAAGAGCATCTTAGATAATTTAAATCTATTTCCTTTAACCCGGCGCAGATTAAGAGGGACTTAATTCAAGTGTTCAAAATCATCAAAGGCATCGACAATATGAACTGTAGTAAGTACTTCACTATCGACCAATCAAATTACACACGGGGAAACGGTTGCAAAATTATTGGTAAATCTTTTAACTCACACGAATCTAAGAATTTCTTCTTCAATCGAGTTGTCAACTTGTGGAATGGGCTTCCCCGAGACGTTATAGACTGCAGCACCGTTGATTCATTTAAACTCCGCCTAGACAAATATCTCGCATCAAACCCGCGACTGACTGCGTTTGTAAATGAATAACTTTATTTTATCCTCCCCTCAGTTATTAACCCATATGTCCCCTACTAACTTCCTAATCCTGCCACGGACATTAGTTCACTTTCCAGTGTTCCCTTACCCACTCTAAACCACTGTTTGGACACTTGATCCTCAGTGTTTTGGAGGACAAGCAGCCTAGAAGGGTCACTAGATATGTTGTTGCTTGATTTCCTTTGTACTGCTTTGTACTAACTATCGTCCAATTGCTCTAATTTCTTGCGTCTCTAAAGATATTGGAACTATTTTGAATTCAAAATTTCTTAAGCATTTGCCTTCCCATAATCTACTTTCAGATCCCCAGTATGGTTTCCTTAAGGGCTGCTCTACTGGTTATCTTGTCTCTTATCTTACTAACACTTGGTTATCCTCCATTCGGGACTTCGGTGAGACCTCCTCTATTGCACTAAGTATATCGAAAACCTTCGATAGAGTCCGGCACTAATCTCTATTATCTAAACTACACTCCTTGGGTTTCTATCACTCTATCTGTGCCTTTATCTCTAATTTCCTTTCCGGCCGTTGCATAGGCTAGCTGTAATTGTGTGGATGGCCATGACTCAATTCCTTAATATCAACTTCGGTGTTCCTCAGGGTTTTGTCCTGTTCCCAGTCCTCTTTCTAATATTAATTAATGATCTTCTCAACTGTACCTTTAGTTCTATCCATTCATATGCTGACGACTCTACCTTACACTGGTCAATTATTTGTTCATAACATCCAACCATGCAATCACTCCAAAATTCATGTGATGGGGCGCCCCATAGGACACCCATCTTCTGATCTATCAACTATTTCTGATTGGGGCAGAGAACATATTGTTACTTTAAAAGCTTTCAATATGCTCTGCGGGCTAAAGAACCCATAGGGAGTGTACTGAACCATCACTTTCATCCTTATGATTCCTTCTCATAAAGACGTTAACGGGGAAGCAGTCGCTTTTTCTGAACCCCCTTCTCCCTCGTGTTTAACATATTAGTTTTCAGATTTTAAGACGGTCGTTCCATTAGTTTGACAATTTTGAGACATTTCGCCCCATTTTTTTATTAAGACCTTTAGTTTCATTTAGGTGTCGTTTTTTTCTGGCGAGTGATAGCGAGGCTGGAATTTTAGAAGGAACCCACCTTCGGTCGGGACATATTTCTACCGAAAAATTTACACATTTATCTTGAAATGGGGTCTAGTGGGTGGTTTTTAAAAGTTTGATGGAGGTGTAGCGAGGAAACTCAAAATGAAATACATAAATTAATATAATTATACAGATAAAATTATCAAGCACTACCCCCTTAATGAGGAACTGTAATGCAAGACCGCTGTGGGCCTTGTGTGTACCAGGGTGAATCTGAATGCTTGTCTCTTTTCTTCTCATAGTTATGTCACTAGCAGGAGTACCCGGCGTTGCCCGAGTAATCACCATAATCACCACCACTACTACTACTACCATAATCACCATCATCAATCACTACTACCCCAATCATCACAATACTACTACTACCATAATCACCGGCCTCGACCTCCCTGTGCCTCATTAAACGGCGACCTCGATTTCGGCCGCTAAATGACCTCCGATTTTGGATCTGACCTCATCCGTACCCCCATTTTGGGGGGCTGCGTACAGCTTTCGTTCCATACACCTTTTCGATCGGAGGCCTCCTTCTGCCCTAAACGGTAATTGTTTTCGCATTTTTTTCGCTCCCGTATACTACATAAGTTCTGCCAAAAAATTTATTAAACAAAAGTGTCTCTGATTTCCACTAAACTCGCCTAAAACCATCTCAAAAGCCTGGGCTTTCCAACGGTGCCCCACACTCCCACCTGGCACCAAAACTGTGGGAGGAGTTTAGTAACAAAGGTCGGGTAACTGACAGACAGACAGACAAACATTGACCTTTATTTATTAAGATGTGTAATTATCTAACTTGAAAAATAATTTAATTTCGGACTGGTGTACGGAGAAAATGGCAGATACAGAATAAGTAAATGCATATATAATTAATTTCACTGTATATTCTCAAACCAACTGTCAGTATATCAAGAAGAAGAAATTAAAACATCTGCTTCGTAGTTGTGTGTGTGTGTGTGTGTGTGTGTGTGTGTGTGTGTGTGTGTGTGTGTGTGCTCTTTACTGTACAGTTAAGAATAGCGACTACAATTACCTGTACTCCGAAAGTTCCTTGGAAGCTATGAATAACTTAGAGACGTTGTGAATCCTATTTGCTTTGAGGGGGGACATTTTTGTACTTCCCAGGTGTTGTTTCATTAGTTTGGAGATCTTAAGATGTTTCACCCCGTTTAAATGTCAACTTATTTTCCGGGCGATCGATAGCAAGTCTTCTTTCTATCGAAAAATGTACAAATTTAACTTAAACGGGGTCAGAGGGGACATTGTTTAGTTTGAAGGAAGTCTAGGAAGGCTTTTTTAGGGGACAAACTAAAATACATTACTCTAATATGGCAAAATCAAACATTGTCCTCAATAATAATAAAACAAAATATCATAATGACCCCAAAGCGTCTGAGTAGATTTATGTATGTATGTATATACTCAGGCACATACCCCATAGCTGGGGGTGGCCGACTCTATACTAAAGCCCGAACAGGGACAACACAACACAATATTTATTTATTCTATTGCCGGACGCCGTGATCCCCAAAGGGGTGTCTACGAACGAATCGTCCCCATGCACCTCTGTCCCCAGTCAGTTGACGCCTTTCCTAGCATCCATCACGGCTTTCACGCATATACTTCTTAACTCTCCCTCTTTGTCCTTCCACCTCACTCTCGTACAGTCGCTTAGTCATTCTCTCGCTTCCCATACGTTCCACAAGGCCGAACCACCTCAAGGTGTTCCTTTTCACACTTCCAGCACATCTACATTCACCACACCGCACCGCTCTCGTACTTCCTCATTCGTCTGTCTATCCCTCCATGTAACTCTGCACGAACTTTTCAAGTAGCTCATTTCCACCCCTCTCACTCTTGGTTTTTGTCTCTCCAACAACATCCATGCTTCACTCCCGTAGGTCAATGTCGGGATTACCACATTATCACGCAACGACTTCTTTACTTCCATGCTGACCACCCTATTTCTTCTTACTGTTTTCAGTGTTCCTACAGCCCTCTGCCCCTGTTGCACCCTCTCCCACAGAATACTGCGTTCAATGCTGGTGCCCTTATTACCAAAAAGACATAAACAAGCTAGAACGAGTTCAACGTAGAGTTACCAAAATGATACCTAGCCTAATGAAAAAACCATACGAAGAGCGTCTTAGAGAATTAAATCTATTTCCTTTAACCCAGCGCAGATTAAGAGGTGACTTAATTCAAGTGTTCAAAATCATCAAAGGCATCGACAATATGAACTGTAATAAGTACTTCACTATCGACCAATCTAATTACACGCGGGGAAACGGTTGCAAAATTATTGGTAAATCTTTTAACTCACACGAATCTAAGAATTTCTTCTTCAATCGAGTTGTCAACTTGTGGAATGGGCTTCCCCGAGATGTTATAGACTGCAGCACCGTTGATTCATTTAAATTCCGGCTAGACAAATATCTCGCATCAAACCCGCGACTGACTGCGTTTGTAAATGAATAACTTTATTTTATCCTCCCCTCAGTTACTAACCCATATGTCCCCCTACTAACTTCCTAGTCCTGCCACGTTAGTGGCAGGGCAGTAGTTCCCTTTCCAATGTTCCCTTACCCACTCTAAACCACTGTTTGGACACTTGATCCTCAGTGTTTTGGAGGACAAGCAGCCTAGAAGGGTCACTAGATCTGTTTGTGCTTGATTTCCTTTGTACTCCTTTGTACTTCTTCATCCATACTCTCGTCTTTACTCAACACACTGTCAAAATACTTAAATGAGCTGACATTCTCTATACCCTGACCGTTCAACCTCACCTCACACTCTATGACTGCACCCCTTTCAAAGGGACTCCAGAAAAACAAAACCCCCCTATAAGACCATTAGCACTGAAGGAGCAGACCCAGAGCAGTCCATCACCGGTATGGCAGTTTTCCCAATGTTTTGTATTTTCTTTACCACCATGGGAGCCCTGGTCGAAAGCATACTGAGATGATAGGAACCACTGATCCACAGCTATAGAAGCTGTCTGAACCACCAAAGTGGTGGGCAGTGGGGTCACCATATACATGACCAAAATATGAAATTGGAAAAAGAGTTAAGTTAATGTAGGGTGTGTAGCACTTGTAGTTTTATGTAAGAAAGCAAAAGTGTATGTATCTTAAGACCAAGTTAGAATTGTTCATTGTGTAACTGAGGCACGGAGGAAACAAAAAAAAACATCAAAGGAGACCAGGTGGTGAAACAGGATGTCGAGCACCCCATTATCTCCACCTAAGGCTCTCCCCGGGAGTACTTCCCTGAACGACTGGTGCCTACAACCTCCTTCCTGTTAATAATACAACTAATGTACATGTGCTCTGTTTGGTTACAATATTTACTATAAAATAGCAAACTACTCCAGATAAGATATAAATGTATTTTTTTTTTAGGGGGGCGATGTGGGATACAGCGCCGATACAAAGGCTGGTCCAGAAAAACACGGACGTGCTCAACAGACGATCTAAATGCTACAAACACCCTTGCTCCATTTCACTGCTAAATTAGTATTTATTGTACGAATGACACCAGTTGTACCACCACCCAAAAATGTTATACCCACCCCTATCCTCACACAGCTGGTACTAAACCTCCAGCACACACACGTACACACAAAAAAAAAAAAATTGGTCCCAGGGTTACCAATATAACTCAAAATACTGCTAGATCCGCTCTCAAATGTTGCTAGAATATCACTAGACAGTAGATACATGCAAAACCTCACTATAATAACACCACATTCGCTATAAAATCGGTGTAAATGGCTAGAATATCCATAATATCGGTAGAACTCATGTCAATAGATATTGAAAATTGAGCCAGCTTGAAGTAATACCTCTATATCTAGCGGTAAATTAGCTAAACTGGCAACATTGCTAGGTCCCCTTAACCCTAGAACTGAGAAGCTCTTGTAACTGGAACATACACCGAGAAGTGGGGTACAGCATACCCCTAGGATAAATACATTTGTAACAAATATATATATATATATATATATATATATGACTTATATTAAGCACTAAATAATAGTACTAAAATAATCTTTGGTTTTCTGGCCATCATCTGAAGCATATTTGAGCAAGTTTCCGTGTATATTAAAATTAGCAGGTACTTGGATATGAAATTTTCTAAATTAAAAGAATAACTTGATATAAAAATGTATATATAAAAATATAATTACTGACCAGACTAGTTGAAACACTAGAGGCTGATGGCCTGATGATGGGGAACCCACTGTGCACCCCAGAACACTCATGCTTACCTGTTGAAAAGTAGAGAAACGCAATTTATTAGAAACATTCATACAACAAGGTAAATACTGTCAAATCACTGTAAATCAACAATAAAATGATAGGGAATTTATCAATTCACAATATTATGGTTATACAGTCACAACAGATCCATTAGAATTTGGGCATTTAAACGACAGGTTATAACACATTTGTTAACTGTTGAAAAGTAAAGAAATAAAATGTATTAGAAAAATTCATATTTTTTTTTAGATACTGTCAAATCACTGTAAACCAACCCTAAAATGATGGGGAATTCATCGAGACACAATATTATGTTTATACAGTCACAACAGGTCCATTAGAATTTGGCATTTAAATGACAGGTTAAAACTTCCTCCGCGACCAAAGTAGGACTTTCGAACAGTATTTACGTTTTTCAAGGGTACACTGGGAAATCATAGTATCTAGCCCACTCATAAATATTTGTGGACTTTACCAATTTCTAATTATGGAAGCATATCTCTGGAAACGAGTGTATAAATATATTATGATTTACATCAACTGCAAAACTATATATGCTATTTATTTGAAAGGAAAATCTATCCAAAAATCAATCCAGATAGCTATAATTGCTTAAAAAAAAAAACATTGATGTCCTACGAATTCTTACAAGTGGGCTAGAAACTGGCATCCGAGTGTACCTTGATACTGTAGGCTCTCACAAGCGTAGCATAAACACACCATCTTGAGTCTTGTATTGGTATTGTATCCCATAATACACTAGTATATGTATTCTTTATCATTTATCTTACGCTACTAATATTATTATACTAATATTTCTTTCTCTATCACTGTCTATCTGTCTCGGTGCATCGACTGTTTGACTACTACATTTGAAAGAATGAACGGAAATCATGAGGGCACCCAGTGGTATGACTCCAGGGCGGTAATGTTTTTATCTGTCATTCCCTCATTCTATTACTTGAACTGCTACAAGCTTCGTGTGTCCGGACATTTTGATTCCAACATACCTTGAATTTGGCTCTGCCACTCATGCAACTTTGAGGGACACACTTGTTACAGGCAGCTTTGCCTTTTGTCATTTTCATTCATGTAGATTCTATATGAACGAAGAAGACAAAAACCAAAGCTGCCTGTAACAAGTGTCTATAGTCTAGAAAACAAATATTATTCAAGCCTTTATAAAGTCAGTAGTCACCCCTCAAACAAAAATAAAAAAACACAATATTGCTTATGTGTAATCCTATAATATGGAACCCAGCCACCTAGTATTGCACACAGGGTTATAGTAGTATTGCACATTGACATTAGTCATTCTGGATATCTATTAATGTGAGCTATACCCTTTAAGGGGGAGGTAGTCGCTTTTTCTGGACCCCCTTCCCCCTCATGTTTAGCATATTAGTTTTGAGATTTTAAGACGTTCGGCCCATTAGTTTGGCAATTTTCAGACATTTGGCCTCATTTCTTTGTCAATATTCATACCCTTCGTGCCATTCGGTGTCGATATTTTCCTGGCGAGTGATAGCGAGGCTGTAATTATAGAAGGAACCGGCCTTTGGCCAGCAAATTTTCTACTGAAAAATGTACACATTTATCTTGAAAATGGTTCTAGGGGGCATTTTTGTTAAGCTTGATGAAGGTCTAGCGAGGAAACTAAAAGATAAATGACTATATAAATAAATAGAGCCAAATAATAACCCCTGTCCCCTTACAGTTGAGTGCACTACCGTCCTGCCTCTCGTGGCCATCATAAACCAGTAATAAGCAGCTCCTCCACGGCCCGGCACACCAACCAACCAGATAACACACATTTCCCCTGTCACACACGACGACGGCACCACCAGGGAACTAGGCATTATTCAAGGCGGTGTTCTGGTCCCACTTCTTCCTCGTGTTTAGCCCCATTAGTTATCTGGGTCTCCCTGTCACACCCCCACGACGGCACCACCAGGGAACTAGGCATTATTCAGCTCGGTGTTCTGGGCCCCCTTCTTCCTCGTGTTTAGCCCCATTAGTTCTCTGCGTCTCCCTGTAACACCTCCACGACGGCACCACCAGGGAACTAGGCATTATTCAAGGCGGTGTTCTGGTCCCACTTCTTCCTCATGTTTAGCCCCATTACTTCTCTTCTTCGTCTCCCTGTCACACCCCCACGACGGCACCACCGGGGAACTAGGCATTATTCAGCTCGGTGTTCTGGGCCCCCTTCTTCCTCATGCTTAGCCCCAATAGTTTTTAGATCTTAATACTTTCGGCCTATTAGTTTGGCGATTTTAAGACCTTTCGACCCATTTCTTTGTCAATATTAACACTTTTTGTGTCAATTGGATGTCGATAGCGAGCCTGTAATTCAAGAGGAACGGCCTTCGGCCGAGCCATTTTTCTATCGAAAAATGTACACATTTATCTTGAAGGAGGGTCTTAAGGAGGGGGGGGGGGGGGGGGGGGTGCGTATTTTAAGCTTTATGGAGGTCTAGGGGGGAAACTAAAAAAAAAAGATAATACAAATATGCATACATGAGGAAATAAATACGCTGATCCCCCCAACCAGATAACCTTCCTTGCGTCTCCCTGTCACACCCCCGGCAGGAGGGCACACATAATTATTGAGGTGTCAGCGGCGAGGAAGACCAGCTAGCACGGGGAGAGAGTGGCTGTGTGTGTGTGTGTGTGTGTGTGTGTGTGGTGCTAATGAGAGGAGTGGGCAGCTACAGTTGGTCAAAGTTTCAGCTGATCCACCCTCGCTCTGGGGCTCGCAGAATTATCTGGCAATACTGGTGTAGGAAGGAGGTGTGTCTTACAAAGATTGGGATTGGTAGATCTGATATCGGCTATACCATTGTTAGAACATAATATACAAAACAAGGGAAAGTAAGCCTATCTCAAATAAAAATGCATACATCGCTATGTATGATCCCGAACATTCACCCAAAGTTCGTAGATTTGCTTAAATATTAAAGTTATTATATCCACTGATTGGCAACGCATATAAAACCTGCTGGCTGCCACAACATACTTTACTCGATTTTATATGAATACATATTTCTGTTTTATTGGTGGCTGCTTAATGAAGGAGCATTTAGTCTTCACAACGTAACCATTATGTGCAGTATTATGTGCAGTATTATTTCTAATGTGCAGTATTATACAGGACAGACACAGGTAACACATTAATGGCAAGTGGAATCCCTGCACCACTACACCAGTATTGTCAGCTAATTCTGCGAGCCCCAGAGCGAGGGTGGGTCAGCTGGAACTTTGACCAACTGTACATTAAGAGGTAATGGTTGTGGTATTGAAGCAAAACAACATTGTGAAGTGTATGAGGCTAACTGGGTGGTGCTCATGAAAAGAGAACATTAAGAGGAGGGTTTTAGTTTGTTCCCAAGACCTCCACCAAGGTTAAGATTACACCCCCTAGACCCCCTTCCAAGATAAATGTGTACATTTTCGGTAGACAAATGTCCCGGCCGAAGGCCGCTTCTTGAATTGCAGGTTCGCTATCGCTCGCCTGAAAAAAATCGACACCTAAGTGGCACGAAAGGTCTTAAAATTTACAGAAATGTGGTGAAAGATCTTAAAATCGCCAAACTAATGGGGCGAACGTATTCACATTTCAAAAGCAATGGGGCTAAACATGAGGGAGAAAGGGGTCTCCAGCGGAAAACTCCCCCGTAAGTGGTAGTGTGAGGTGGTAGTCAGAGAGGTTGTAGAATAATTAATTAAGGTGTCAGTAGCAAGGAAGACCAGCTTGAAGGAGCTGGGGGTGGGGGGTAAGGGGGGGGGGTGGGGGTGGAGGGGGGAGGGTAGGGTGGAGGGGGTGGAGGGTGGAAAGTTGTATATGTGGAATGGTGGTGTTGGTGTTGGGAGACTGGTATTAACCCTTTCAGTACCGATGCCGTCCATTTAATTTTATTCTCGCTACTATTAGAAAATGTATTAATTAAAATAAAACAAAAAAAAATCCACAATTGATAGGCTATCAATTGAACTATCTCACTTAAGAGGGGATGGTTCAATATTTGATCAATTTTTTTCATGTATTCATTTTTTTTCTAGTTTCCCTAGAGTCTCATCAAACTTAAACAAAATATCCATTAGATCCCTCTTCTAGATTAATTCGTACATTTGTCGGTAGAAAAATGTCCCGGCCGAAAGCCAGTTCTTCCAAAATGACTGGTTCACTATCAGTCGACAGGAAACAAAATCGACACCTAAATAGCACGAAAGGTCTTAATATTGACAAAGAAATGGGGCGGAAGGTCTTAGAATCGACAAACTAATGGGGCAAACATTTTGAAATCTGAAAACTAATGGGGATAAACATGAGGGAGAAGGGGTCTAGAAAAACGCCCCATCTGCCCTCAACCCTTTTTACTACCACAGATCCTTCTTTACAAACCACAGCATCGTCTAAATATAGCTAGACTATAATTAACCCCTTCTGTACCGGCGACGTCTTATTAATTATAGTCTAGCCATATTTAGACGATTGTGTGAAGTTCAAGAAGGATATAAGGTAGCTAAGAGGATGAATTGAGATAGTCTACATCCTCTTAATTGGTAGACGTCCTTCCTAAGCTGAATACAATCGTCTAACAGTTGCCATAATATAATGCAAAAGACGTTGCCGGTACCGAAGGGGTTATCTGGAAGAGGAAGGGAAGTGATATCTGGATTATTTTAAGGGGAGAGGGTCGTTTTTCTGGTCCCCTTTCTTCCTCATGTTTAGTCCCAGATTTTATGACATCGGCTCATTAGTTTGGCGATTTTAAGACCTTCTTTGTCAATATTAAGACTTTTCGTGTTATTTAGTTGTCGATGTTTTTCTGGCGAGCGATAGCGAGCCTGTAATTTAAGAGGAACCGGCCTTCGGCCAGGAAATTTTTCTTCCGAAAAATGTATAAATTTATCTTGAAGGGGGGTCTAGGGGTTGTTTATTTAAGGTTGATGTAGGCCTAGTGAGGACACTAAAACATAAATGAATACAATGAAAAACAACACCTAAAACAAAACAAAAAACATATACCCCCTAAAATAAATAATTGGCGTGCGAATGACGGCGCTGGTGCGATGGAAAGGCAATTGTGTGAAACAAATCGAGTGTCTGTGCGAGGGAGGGAGGGTGGTGGTAGTTACTGCTGGTATAGAATAATAATTGGGGTGTCATAGCGAGGAAGAGCAACCAACAGGAGGGTGGAGAGAGAGAGAGAGAGAGAGAGAGAGAGAGAGAGAGAGAGAGAGAGAGAGAGAGAGAGAGATGATAATGAACGAAAGAGGATAAAGCTAAAGGGTGATGATGGTGAAGCATAGAAGTGTTTGTGTGTAGTGATAGTGGTGGTGAGAGTGTGATTGTGATGGTGATAATTTGTGCAGTGTTATTGGTGATGATAATGAATGAGTGAGTAGAATGGTGGTGATGTTGATAACTAGAAGAATGCTATGGTGATTATGATGGTGATAGTGGTGGTGAGAGTGTGTTTTATTGTGATAATTGGTACAGTGTTATTGGTGGTGGTAATAACGAAGGAGAAAGGATAATGGTGTTGATGGTGATAAATAAAAGAGTGGTTAGGTGTTTGTGTGAGAGGGTGGGGATGGTGGTGAGATTGGTGCAGTGTTATGGATAGTGGTGATAATGGAAGAGGGAGGAGAATGTTGTTGAAGGTGACAATAGGGAAATGATAAGGTGTTTGTGTGTGTGTGGTGATAGTGGTGGTGATGGTGGTGAGAGAGAGAGAGAGAGAGAGAGAGAGAGAGAGAGAGAGGGGGGGGGGGGTGAGGGGGCGATTGTAGACACCAATCGAGCATGGCAATACCCAGGGGAGGTCTCATAGGTACAGTATGTGATAAGGATTTGCTGGAACTCCTGTTTCATTTGTCTGGCTTCCTTCACTGTTTCTGTTTGTCTCACCTACACAGAGAGTAATCCAGCTAGAACTCACAAACACCTCCTCCTCCTATCCATTTCACTACACTTAAAAAGCACACCACACTTCTTTCCAATACACCAACATATATACATTGAATTTGGCTCCCTATTACCCTTTCAACTATGGGGAGGCACTTGTTACAGACACCTTTGCATTTTGTTTCCTCCATACACAAAGAAACAAAGAAAGAAAACACAAATAATAATAGAGCCATACTAAGGTGTATGTGTGTGGTGATAGTGTTACGACTGGGGTTCAAATATATCAGGGCTCTTATTCATTGGACTAGTAATGGCATAAATGTTACAACGGAAAGCGCTAGCTCCAACCTCTGATGTATATTCCCAGTGAACAAAGAACACAAATACTCTACAGAGTTCTATATGCAATAATAGGCTATCAAACTCTCAATAAATGTGCGTCTACTCTAGGCTTAATGTTATGTGAGAACAGCCTATTACTACCTATAACCGAAGGTGCTTGGTTATGGTATGCAAAGTAAGGTGGTAAGAGAAGTTACAGCTTACGTTACTTTAATCAATAAATGTCAGGCACTCCTGCATGAAAGAAAGTGCACTAAAGTCCTTCAACACTAACAAGGAATCTTCTTTAAATGTTAGATGCTATAAAGATGCTCGTATCGGAAATGGAACCCAAAAAGGCAGGCAGCGGAACAATGCTCGTGCAGGCTATGCACACAAAAAGGCAGAATATATAATGCCGTCGGAGCCAAGAATATCCTAAGCACTACAACAATAATAATCGCCACGACAATGCAGTATTCCTATCAACAAAAAGAGCCTAAGTCGTTTGTGTCTCCATACATCAAACTAGGCTGCGAAATGCTTGTGTAATCATAAATGGGTATGCATAAAAAGAGTACTTGGTTTAATATACTTAATGTCTACTATGATTGATAAAGTCTAGCTAGAGTCAATGATACGAGATACTGGTGCGCATGGCATGCTGCATAGCCTAGTGCAAATCTCAAGTCTGTGCGTCAAATATTACGTTATAATGAAGGGTAGCTCTCTTGAGAAACCTTAATACCGAAGTATTAAGCGTTCTCCTGGCGTACCTCAAAGACAAACAATCGAGACTAGAACAGTGCAGAATGGTATAGGCAAAAAGCCCTCATTCGTGCATGCTCTACTCTCAATGGCACACAGACTAGAATTTACTCAATCAACTCCAGTTCTCAGGTATGTCGTGCAGCTTTTAACTAAAGCCAGCACCCATAGGAAACAATACCTTATAATATCATACTCCCAGTCTAGCATTATCTAATCCAGCAGAACACTAATAATTATAGGAAGCGGCAATATGAAAGCCAACCAATGCTTCGTGATCCACTTATCTTAACAACTAACATACATGGGTTATATCAGACCTTAATGCACAATACAACTGGCCAGCATGAAGCTGATTTTGCAGAGTTAACCAGAGGGGGTATAATATTAATAAAAAGGTGGTGAAAGATATGAAAAAGAGAGAGGTAGGCAGAGGAAAAGATTCTCAGGTGCGGAGCGGGGACAGGTAGCAAGGGAAAAAGATGGATGCGTTCTAGAAACCAGATCTGAGGGAGAGAGTGGCGAGGAACTGTATATATACTCGCACTAGCTCAAGGCGCGTCGGAAAAAAGCGGTTACAAGTCCTCTAGCCACTAGCAAGGGAGCTAGCAGCATGGTAAGGACCTCTCTCCACCAACCCCCACGAGGCAGCCAGCCGTGACGTCATCGAGCGGGACAAAAACACTGCGCGCTCCCTCTCACTCTGTTCTACTCTCTCTCTCTCTCTCCCAGATCCCATCATTACTAGTTAATGATAAAACATATACTTTACAATTAAATATATAAAGCCTTGACATGGGTGAAAACAAAGAGCCTTTCTGGACTGCCCATGACACGAGCTTTCATATGAAATAAAGCACACTCTAATACATAAACTGTAGCCCCATCCACTGCCCTGGCGATCCTAGCGAGTCACTGTAGGACAAGCCATGCGGCTCTAACAGAGTGGTTAACGTCACAATAGTAGTGGTGATGATGATGGTAATTGTGGTGAGGAAGAGTAGTGATGTTGATAAATAAAGAAATGCTAAGGTGTTTGTGTGTGGTGATAGCATTGGTAGTGTTACGACCGGGGCTACGAATAAAACAAGGGCACTTAATGATTGGACTAGTAATAGGGCACTATGCAACAACGGTACGCTAGATCCAAACCCTCGAACTTATATGCCGGCGAACAAAAACACCTATACCCTCCAGAGTTAATCTGCGATAACGGGGTATCCTTAACTGGGCATAAATGTACTCTACTTCAGGCTAACCTACACTGGTATAGCCTGATAACAAACAAGATGCAAGTTACGTTAAAATGCATAAAAAGGAATCTATGGAAAGATCAATTAAATCACTGCAAGATTTAATACAATAAAAAAGATGCTTCAATATAGTTACTCTATCAACAATAAACTCTTCACTCCTATCTGAAAGAAAGTGAAGTATAGTCCTACAGCATAGACCTGGAAACTTCTGAAGAAAGTCTGATGCTCATAAGATGCTCGTATCTTAAATTACTGTATATAAAGGCAGGAGGCAGGACACCACACGTGTAGACTGAATACACTAAAAGATAGGACATATACTGTTAACTGACACGAGAATACTATAAATGCGCAACGGTAGTAATGCTCGACACTAAATGAAATACTTCCTCATCAACGAAACAGTGCAACTCAACAAAAACCTACACTAATAAATGCTGTGAATAATAATGCATACATAACAAAAGAGCTTATGTCCTAACTAGTGTCTGCTCGGCGAATAAAGTCTAGCTGGGATATCAAGGTTAGGAAACTGTGGCTGAGCAAGACAGGCTCATAGCCTAGCGTTGTCTTTAAGGCGGTATGATTAAAGTTACGTTAATGACGGGGATGCTCTCTTGGTAGATCCAGATCTCAAGTATCCTTGTTCTACTCTGGCAATCCCTCTAAAGTTAAGCAAAGAGGCAGCACTGTGTTATAAGGAAGTAGGCTAATACCCTCTTACAACACGATGCTGCACTCGCAAAAGACACAACCAAAAGGACAACCTAGGTTACCACAGAAACCGTTGAAGTCGTGTAGGTATAAGCAAACCGTACATACATCGGTGACAACGACAACATAAGCCTTATCCCAGTCTAGCATTAAATAACCGAGCAGAGCACTAATGATAATGAGGGAGATACACACAGTCACCAAACCTCCATAGACTAAGAACCCTTATAGCCTATTCTAATACATGTAAATATATATGAGAGCGACACACACAATACGATGGGCCGATATGAAATCGTGTACAGAACCCAAAGGGAGTGTTGTGACGTTAAAAGATTAGAGGAATGAAAGAAAGGAAGTTGAGTGAGAGAGACAGTATCAGAATGGTGGAGATATGGGGAACAGGTATAAAAAGGTTGTTAGTCGTGTGCGCCCCTAGCCTGCTCTGAGGAGGGTAGCTCCTCGGGACCCTTACGCAGGAGGTTAGTTACACAGGAGCTCGCAAGGGCGCGATGGTCGGCCAATCACGGGCCGAGACGTCACAAGGCAGCAGGCGTCCTGGACGCGTCAGGGTCCGCCAGCCAATCAAAGGCGTGGGAAAGCCCGCGCGAAGGCGGGAAAACTCCTCCGGGAGGAGGAGGGAGGAGGGAGGAGGGAGGCAACACTCACTACCCCCTCGCTGCCCGCTCTCTCTCTCTCTCTCTCTCTCAACTGCACACTACAATGCATCTTATATTCTACTAATGATGTAAAATACTTCCCGTTGTCACAGACGAAAATAAAGACCACCACTGGACTGTGTGTAACAATGCAAGTACTATGAAAGAAAGAACAACATTCTCTGATAACTGTAGCCCATTTCACTGCCCTGGCGAGCGCTAGTGGCTAACGAGAGGCGATTCTGCCAACGCTGGTAGGCGTCACAGTAGTGATGATGATAATTATGGTGGTGCTGATGGTGATTGTGGTGGTGATGGTGGTGATGTTGATAAATAGAACATGAAGTGAAATGAACATGAGAGTCGGTGTTGGTATAGCCATAATTGGTGTAGAATAATTATGGAAATGCCAGAGGGGTGGAAGGGAGAGGAGAGAGAAATGTACATAGATTTACATTTATACACTGGCCACACATATCTTACGATCCCCGCGAGGTGGCCAGGACTTAATGCTAGTAGAGATAGCAACCCTAAGACAAAGTGGAAGGAAAGGATAGCAAAGATGAAGAGAGAGAGAGAGAGAGACGATAATTCAAACAGTGAAATCAATCAGCTACGAAATATAAAAAGACGAAGGAAGCAGACACAAAAATACATAGGAATGAAAAATAAGATACAGAAGATGATGCTGACGCTAAACCAGAAGACGAAGATTAGAAGAAGAAGAAGGAAAAGAAGAAGATTATGATGAAGAAGAAAGAAGAAGACGATGATGAGGATATTGATACAGCAGACAAAGAAGAAGAAGAAGAGAAGGAGGAGGAGGAGGAGCTGTAGAATGGAAGAATGGAACAAGAACCACATGATAACACAGTACCCCCCTATAAATTAGTAGTATATCTCCCCGAGTGTTTTATGTACGTACCTCCTCCTCTCCAGCCTACCTGTCACTGGGCCAAGCCACTCTCGCGTCTCCTGTGTTATTATTTCAGTGGCTTCATAGTCTTCTTGTCACTCTCTCTACCGTAATGTTACACTCGATTCCCGTGCCTTTCTAGGGCGTTTCTAGTTTATATACAGGGTGTTTCAAAAATACCTTTCATACATTTTAGAATGAATAGACCTACCAATAATATATATACTTTACCTTTCATAAATTTCAGAATGATTAGACCTAGCAATAGTAAATATACTTTACTATGTGGTGGTTTTGGAAATATCTCATATTTACCGGGATATTACACAATTTAGTCTAAGAGGAAAGTCTAGGGGATGACAACGATCAGCAGATTACCATCACCTCAACTACTTTATTTTGTCATAAATGTTTAAATAGTTTTCTTGACACTATTTTTACCGTGATCTTGTACTAGTGTGTCCCTGCCTTTTCCAGGGTGTTAAAACTTTTCCTGTTATTTTTTCCAGCGTGATCTTATAGGCCTACTCAATTCCCGTACATTTCCTCGGGAGTTGATAGTGTTCCTAGCACTCTCTCTGCTGTGGTCGTATATTTGATTCTTGTAGGTTTCTTTTTTTCGGGGGTTGATAGTAGTTTAACGATCTTTCGATCCTGATCTTATACTTATTTCCGTTACATTATCTAGGGAGTTGATAGCTTTCTCACCACTTATTCTGCAGTGATCGTATATTATATTCTCGTGGGTTTCCCTTATCGAGTGTTGATAGTAGTTTAACGATCTTTCTACCCTGATCTTATACTCGTTTCCTTTACATTTTCACGGAAGTCGATAGTTTTCTTACCACTTTTGATTCTGTGATTTTATAATTGCTTCGTGTGTGTGTGTGTGTGCGTGCGTGCGTGCGGGTGTGTGTGTGTGTGTGTGTGTGTGTGTGTGTGTGTGTGTGTGTGTTTTTTTTTTATTTTTGTTTTTATTTTTTTTTTACCTTCAGGTGGAAAGAAACATACCGTAGTATTTCCCTTTCTTCTACAGTGCTTTTATGTTGGCTTTCCCGTGTATATATTTATGTTGGTGTTATAGTGTTGCCCTTGCTATATCTACCCGGACATTTGACTCCTTGCCTGTGAATTCTCCTAGAGGGTTAATAGTTTTATCTTGGTGAGTTCTGTTTTGATATTCTAGACACTAATATTATTGGCGGAGATTGTATACAGTTTAGGAGGGATCAGTGGGAATTATAAGGGTAGGGACTATCTCAATTAAACCTCTGACTTCCATATACTCTTCCTAATCTGAATACAATCTTCTAATAATAGCCAAAAAGCAAAACAAGGGGGGCAGGTTGGGGTAATAGTCTGTATGTATGTATATGCATGTATGTATATACTCAGGCACACACCCCATTGCTGGGGATGGCCGACACGAGACACAGCCCGAACAGAAACAACATTTAAAGTTCCCATTCTCAGGGTCCGGGACCACTTTCACATTCCCTCACCCGTTTCTCTGTCTCGTCAGGTAGGAGAATTATACAAGGGGAGGAGGATTACTAGCACCCTGCCCCTACTTTCTCTATATTATGTCGACAAAAGAGGCATAACAAAAACAAACAGAAAAAAGAAAAACATGATACTAATGCTAGAAGAAGAAGAAGAAGACGAAGACGTAGAAAAAGAAGAAGAAGAAGAAGAGCGGCGGTGGTCGATTAGAGAGCACGTTCACTTGTGAATCTGCTTGACCACGGTTCGAACCCAGCCAATGCAGACATTTAGTGGGTGTGGTAATACGTCCTAGCGTATTTCATAGGCTCGCACGCAGTCGGAGGACACCTCGACGACGTATACAGAGTAATAACACACATAACAAAGCCACTCCAACAGCTCCCTCTCCTTCCAACACCTCTTCTTCCCTCTCTACACTCTTCAGAACAGAGACAAAGTAGAAAGTAGCTACGAGGTGCCGTTGTAAAGGCTTATCCCTCAATACTTTCACCTGACCTGACCTGCAGAAGAAGAGGTAAGAGCTGCAATAGAAGAGTAGATAGAGAACCACATCATCACACAGTACCACCCTACTATGGGTTTCAGAGGCCGTGTTACATGGTTTTTCGGGAATAACTTATTAACACAAATTTGGATTAGTATGATATTTTGACACAGCTTTATTCACACCCAGCCCTAATTTCCAGGTGTTGTGTGGTTTTGTGTTGGCATGATATTGCATCTACTGTAAGGTGTAATATGGTCATCGTATCGTCAGGCTGTGTTGGATGTCAAGTGGGATGGGGCAGTTGACGCTTGGTCATTAATTACGAGTTGGGTAGGGGTTGGGAAGGGGTGAGGATGGGAAAATGTTGGGGGAGGAAGGGTAGTGTAGGGTAAGTAAGTACAGTCACTTATACAAAATCGTGGACCGGTACGATTTTCGTTATGCAATTACCATCTGGGTTGATTATTGGCTGGGACTTGCTTTACAATCAATGGTATATGTAGGTTCGTAATTTATGTATAGAAAATCATATTCGTAAATCCGTTTGTAGAGATATACTTCCATAATTAGAAATAAGGTGAGGTCCATGAATTGTTATGAGTGATGGTACGTTGAGGAAGATGCTGCCGACAATAAAACAAACAATATAAAAAAACACGGAGAAGGGTGGGACAATGGGACATTTATACAAAGTTTATAGGAATGTGGAGGGGTGAGTGTGGCCAGTTTTATTAATAGGTCATTTTATACAATGAAAGGAAGCGGAGACATGAAGGGTGGACAAATGATACACACAAAATACACAGCAAACAGTTTATTTTAGTCATCGTCACTATCTAAAAACAAGTCGTCCTCTTCATCACTAGCGAGGTTGATGATGACGGGATCCACACCTTCGTGGATGTTGTCCGTGGACCAGTACTCGTCTTCGAAGGCTCGAGTTCGTCAGACCGCACCCGCCCACACCTCTTCAGTGGTGCAAAGCCTGGCTTCCTCCAGCCTTTCCTGTAGATCCGCCCGGGTGAAACGGTGTAGGGAGGAGCGCACGTGCCGTTTCATGCACCCCCATACCTGCTCGATGGCATTGAGCTCTGGATGAGCGGGTGGCAGACGGACGACCTCGTGGTCCCACGTGCGGATGGTGTCATCAACCGTGTATTGTGGCTGTGGCCGGTTTTGCTTGCAGATGAGCAGCAGTTCAGGACGTGTGGCATGTGGTGGGAAGGGTAGCCTGCGGTGGTCCAGCCATTTTATAAGATCCGCTTTCTTGGTGGCGGTGGTGGGGCAGCGACTCTCCTCCGTCAGCTGGCTGTGATATGGCGCATTATCCATCACCAGTACCGATGGCTGAGCCAGGGACGGCAGAAGTTGTGACGTCAGCCAGCGGAGGAAGAGCTTGCTGTTCATCTCGCCGTGATAGTCGCCGCTGGTGTTCTTGGCCGGGAAGCACAGGAATGTGTTTTCGACGAAACCGTCGGCTGTGCCAGATGCTACCACCACGAAATGCTCCCCTTCTCCGGGCGGCACTTGACGACTGAACGTGGTGCTGGTGGCAGGCAGAGTGCTGTCGACCCACTCCATGCTGTGGTTCATCCTGGTGGTAAACCAGGTCTCGTCCAGGTAAACCACCTGCCTCCCCTCCTCCCGGAATTGTTTGAGTGCCCGGAGAGCGTTGATCCGGCGGCACACAATGTCCAGCGACTCCTTCCTCACATATATACATCTTCCGCTGTGAGGTTTTGTAGCGGAATCCCATGTTGTGGATGAGTCGCCAAACCGACGTCTCCGAGGTTGCCTCCGGGATGATGCTCGCTATCTTTAGGTTTTCCGTCACGGAGCCAATCGTGATGGTTTGCTTGGCAGCAAACTTTGCGTGGATATTGCGGCGAATGGCACCGATGGCGAAACTGTCAAAGGCGCCCGGTGTTGGGGGTGTTGGCGGTGCTGTCGCTGTCCCAGGCCGAGACTGGGTGCTGCGGTGCACCATCATCTGCACTGCTCTCATCGTCATTCCCACGGCTTTCCGCTACGCGGTCATAAGGCCTGTGTGGTGAAAGTCCAATTAATTTTATTCGGAGGTGTTTGGTGTTGGGAGTGATATTAATTAATTAGCTTTATTTATGTCTAATGTGGCGCATGAAAAACTTAATAAATACTGTGTATGTTATTGTAAGCATGGGATCATGCTATAAATACTTTACTCTTTGTATGGATACTTATAAATATTATATTTGTAGCTATCAGGCTAGCCATTTCAGCGCTGCCAATTAATTTGTTGCATTAAAACGCCCTTTAAAGATCTAAAGATTAAAACAGTTAATAACCGTTTATTGCCATAGATATAGGTATACATGTTTACAAAAATGTGCCATTATACAAAGATAAGATATATCCATGACAAAGATGATTTGATGCCATCAGGCATATAATTATGTCCTCTTATAATCATATGCATATCAGGTGAAATAAGACAACAAAGGAAAGAAATGTACACAAGAGCAATACAAAACAAAGACATAATATATACACAAAATAAAGAAAATTATATACACATACTCATTTACATTCAAATACACATTGCCTCTTCACATAGACGACAAATAAATTAACAAGTTTAACATTCCTAGAATTCAGAGCACAATTTAGCTATCCATTAAATATAATTTTAATCGTTTCTTATATAATGAACAAATAAAATTATCATCAACATTTACAATGAGGTTATTCCATATTTTAACTCCCTTATGTTGAAATGTTTTTGTTACCAATGATGTTCTGCAAACTGGTACACGTAACCTGTGTCTCTGTCTGGTTAAGTATTACTACGTATAATAGCCATAATTAACCACTTACCTATTCAAACTGATTTTTAGCCGATTGGCGGCTTTCTCCCTGCTGTATATGTAGTAAAGACGCATGACAAATGCGTTTTTACACCCACGCGGACAATGACGCAACATGGTTGCCATAATTTGCCTTGCTGGAGCCAATGTCACGTATGGTTGACTGTATACGACTGCTGCCGTAAGCCCGTGGCACCCAACGACAACACACAACACCCGGAAACAACCGAACCATTGCTCATCGATGAAACACGGTCGTTATATACCCAGCACACTACCATACTCTTGTCCTTACATTCACGTTATGTCACTATACAATATAAATATAAAATTAACACATTTTGCATGCCTCATTTGTATATGTATAATGCATGCGCCAGTGGCCGTAGTTTCCATGTGTGACAAAGTGAGAGAGAGAGAGAGAGAGCGAGCGAGCGAGAGAGAGAGCCAGCGAGAGAGGGAGAGAGACAGAGAGAGAGCGCGAGAGGGAAAGAAAGAGAGATGGGGGGGTGACTAACCTTGTTGTTTCCTCATCATCCAGGTGTGACCAGGTGCGACTTTAACCTCATGACACAGGGACAAGTACCTTAATTCTTCACTTTTGGTAATGCACGATATTGGCGAAAATTAGGGCAGGGTGTGAATAAAGCTGTGTCAAAATATCATACTAATCCAAATTTGTGTTAATAAGTTATTCCCGAAAAACCATGTAACACGGCCTCTGAAACCCATAGTAGTTAATTAGTATCTCCCAGAGTGTTATAAGTCTCTCCACCCCGCCCCCTGTCTCTGTGCCAAGCCACTCTCGCGTCTCCTGTGTTTTTATCTCGGTGGCTTGATAGTCTTTTTGTCACTCTCTCTCTACCGTAATGTTATATTAGTTTCCTGTGCTTTTTCTAGGGCGTTCGTAGTATATATGTATATACTCTATAATTTATATAATTTATATATATATATATATATATATATATATATATATATATATATATATATATATATATATATATATACCGGTATATATATATATATATATTCTGACATACGGAGCCCTGTATGTTAATTTAAGAGTTAGAATTAGAGTTGAAGGAGCCCACTACCCAAACGGTGAAGCAGACTAGCGAACGAGCGAGTGGGCAAACCATCTCGCCCCATACCAGCATGCTAGCCTTCACACCTCGATGACCGATGCTATGACGTATGATCGACGCCAGGAGCTGTGAGTGGACCACGCACCTGTTATGTGATTCGAGGAGCTATGATTGGAGCCGGCACCACCCGCCGCCTCCTGATTCGTTCCTACACCATCATTGTTTGGTATATAAGACCCGAGTTGTGGGCATTCAAATCAGTCTCATTTGGAGTTGGGGAAGGTGAACTTGCAGCTGGAGGAAGACGGGGTGAAGTATTATAATGGGATTGTGACTGTCAGTCAGATTATATAAATGTGTGTTAAGTGTGTTAGGTGTAAACACTTACGTTATGTTGGTTAGTAAGATATGTGATTGGGAATTAACGTGATGTGTGTAATGTGTGTAATGTGTTTAACTATTTAATTGGGAATTAACGTGAACACTACTATTATGTGTTTAACTATTTGATTGGGAATTAACGTGAACACTACTATTATGTGTTTAACTATTTAATTGGGAATTAACGTGAACGCTATTATTATGTGTTTAACTATTTAATTGGGAATTAACGTGAACACTATTATTATGTGTTTAACTATTTAATTGGGAATTAACGTGAACGCTACTATTATGTGTTTAACTATTTAATTGGGAATTAACGTGAACGCTACTATTATGTGCTTTAACTATTTGATTGGGAATTAACGTTAACGCTATTATTATGTACTTAACTATTTTAGTTGACTAACTTGTGGACTAAAGCAACTCTTTAAGTAATTGGGTTATGATGAAAGTAATACTATTGTTTTATATTAATACTTACGAGTTCTTTCATTTTCTTTTAATTAAGCTTACATTGCTTAATGGTGCTTAGTACGGTGATGCTATTGTCTCATATTAGTAATATCGCCTTAGACTAACATGGCTGTGTTAATATTACTTCTAGTGATTTCTTAAGCTGAAGAAAATTCTTTTGCTTCAAAATATTATATTTTGCTTTTCATATTATTTGAGTGAGACCTGAATCGAATCTATGAAACGATCCTGTAACTTTATTTACTCATAATCAAACCTCAATGTTACGTGGTTAAGAAATAAATTTAACTAATTATTAAATATATATCTAAGTTTTTATGTGACTTTGATATTACTCCTGATGATAATAATAATATAATACTATTAACGTAAGACAAGAACCAAGAATAATTACATTAAATATAAATAAAAGGACATAGAAAACTATCTATTCATTTCAAAAAGGATAAGAGACAGAAATATTCTTACTTTAATATTTATCTTTCAAGACTTTTTATAAAATTAATAGTCCTTCTTTAGCTATAACTTATTCGGTTCATAACCATAGCCTACTAAGCTTCGGTTAAATAATAATTCTTTATAAATACTACATGACTTTAATTAGTTTCAGTATTTTTCATAATTAAAGAGTATCAGTCAATAAAGGTTATTAAGTCCTAAGTTCCAAAAGGAAAGGAAGCAACAACAGGAAATTATTTTATTAGATTTTACTTTTGTTTTGCCTTCAGCTGACTGATACCTTAATATATATCTCTGTGCTATCTAGATTCATCAAGTTAACCACTTGAGGACTAAGATACGTAACAATATATATATAATATCCACTGTGATGGTATAGTAATTTCGCGTATTATTTTCTAGGGCCTCTTTATGTTTTGTGTTTAACCTCGGGACTGTCGGCTGCTCAGTAGCCGTCACTCTTGCGAGGCCCCGAGATTATCGAGTGAGGCTTCGAGGTGTTGGGTGCTTCACAAGTGTTGCACAAAGTCCATTTATTATAGGTAGGCCAGAAATAATAACTCCAAACCTATGTAACTAAAAAATGGCTAAAGCAAATGGGCTGCAAATTTCCACACCTATTCCCTGGCTGACTCTTCCCAATTGGTAGAAATATTAGCTAGATTACTTCCTATTTGTTTTGAGTTATAGAAGTTAGTGTTGACAATGTCTGGCCTACCAATAACGACCAGACTATAGATGGTAACGGTAAAGCTTCAAGGTGTGTTGGTTTACTACTCTGTTTCTTTTCAACTGACGGTAAATTGCAAAGTTCCCATCAAAGATGTCTGTTATTTTGAAGATTTTGTTGTGAAATATGGCGCTAATTATATAAACGTGGTCTTAACATGATGCATAGACACAGTAGTTTCATATTCTTCCATTAAGTATCGATAAATTAGCTGCTAAGGGATTCAATTTATCGTCAGCTGAAAAGAAACAGAGTATAGATAATCCTCGTTTTCTGTGGTTTTCCTAGGTGGTTGATGGTTTTCTTGTCACTCTTTCTGCCGTGATCGCATATTAGTTTCCCGTACATTTTCTCTTCTGTTGATAGTTTTCTGACCCCTGGGATAGTTTCTTTTACCGAGATGGTTACGTCGAACTTATACTCGTTACCCGTGATTTTGTTTGGAGTTGATAGTTTTCTGGTCAATCTTTCTGCCGTGATCATATATTAGTTTCCCGTGAACTTTCTCGGGAGTTGAATAGTTTTCTTGTCAACCTTTCTACCGGGATCTTATATTCATTATCCCTTGGGGGTTGCTCGAGATCTTGCCACTCTTTCTACTGTGATCATATAATAGTTTCCCGTACATTTTCTCGAGAGTTGATACTTTTGTGGCCACTGGGATAGTTTCTTTTATCGATATTTTTACGTCGATCTTACGTAACCTCTGTAACTCAAGAACGAATAGTGTAATCGAGTTAATATGTCTACCATTTGGGAAGAGTCAGTCAAGGAATAGATGTCGAAATTTACAGCCAATTTGCTCTAGCCCTTTTTGAGTAAGAGATGATAGAGGTCATGATTTCTCGCCTACTTACAGCGAATAGACTAAAGCTCATCCTCGTTTCCCGTGGACCTTCTAGGTGACTGATAGTTTTCTTGTCAGTCTTTCTGCCGTGATCGTATATTAGTTCCCCGTACATTTTCTCTGGCGTTGATACTTTTGTGGCCACTGGGATAGTTTGTTTTACCGAGATTATTACGACGAACTTATACTCGTTTCCCGTGATTTTTCTGCCGTTATCTAATATATATATTTCCCGTAGACTCTCTCAGGAATTGAATAGTTTTCTTGTCAATTTTTCTACCGGGATCTTATATTCATTTCCCGTGGGGGCTTCTCAAGTTCTTCCCATTCTTTCTACTGTGATCACCTTTAATCGAGTGTTGATACTTTTCTAGCCACTGGGATTGTTTCTTTTACCGAGATTATTACGACGATCTTAGACTCGTTTCCTGTGTTTTTGCTTGGGAGTTGATGGTATTTTTGCCACTCTTTCTACCGTGATCTTATAATCGTTTCCCGTATATTTTCTCGGGGATTGGTAGTTTTCTTGCTACTCTTTCGGCCAAGATTATATAATAGTTTCTCCCTGCCTTTTCTCGGGGTTCACAATATTTCCCTCTGCTGAATCTGTTGGGTTCTTTTCTGTTGCTTTTAAGACCTTTCGTACCATTTCTTTGTCAATTTTAGGACCTTTCTCCACATTTCTTTGTCAAATTTAAGACATTTCGTGATAATAAGTGTCATTTTTTCTTTGCGAGCGAAAGCGAGCCTGCATTTTAGGAGGAACCAGTTTGTTGTTGTCTTCTTATTTTGTTTTAATTTTTCTGTTGAGTTATTTGTTTTTCTGTTTTCTACTTTTCTGTTTTCATTCCTGTTGAGTTCTTTATGTTGACTTCTTTTCTGTTGTTTTCGTGTCTCTTGTTATATATTCTGCTGTCTCATTTTGTTGTCTTCTTATCTCTCGTGTCCAGTGTTCTTTTCTCAGTGGTAGACAATATTCCCCCTTCTTCTACTGTGATGTTATCTTCGTTTCCCGTTGCGTTTCTATGGGTGTGATAGAGTTGTCCCAGCTGTTCTATCTGCTTACTTATTACTGTCCATCTCCAGTGCTCTCTCTATCTCGGTGGTATATAGTATTTTCACTTCCTTTACTTGTGTAATATGGTGTTCATTATACGGCTTTGTTGTCTGGGTGTAATAGTGTTTTCTGTGCTGTATCTGTTGGCTTATTTCCCATACATTGTCTTAGGAATTGATAGCATTTGTATACTCTTTCCTTCGTAATCTTAATCTAGTTTCCCTCTGCCTTTACTGCAGGGTTACTATATATATATATATATCTTAATAAATAAAGGTCAATGTTTGTCTGTCTGTTTGTCAGTTACCCGACCTTTGTTACTAAACTCCTACCACAGTTTTGGTGCAGGTGGGAGTGTGGGGCACCGTTGGAAAGCCCAGGCTTTGGAGATGGTTTTAGGCGAGTTTAGTGGAAATCAGAGACACTTTTGTTTAATAAAATTTTCGGCAGAACTTATGTAGTATACGGGAGCGAAAAAAATGCGAAAAAAATTGCCGTTTGGGGCAGAAGGAGGCCTCCGATCGAAAAGGTGTATGGAACGATAGTTGTTCGCAGCTCCCCAAAATTGGGGTACGGATGAGGGCAGATCCAAAATCGGAGGTCATTTAGCGGCCGAAATCGAGGTCGCCGTTTAATGAGGCACAGGGAGGTCGAGGCCGGTGATTATGGTTGTAGAAGTATTGTGATGATTGTGGTAGCAGTGATTGATGATGGTGATTATGGTAGTAGAATTTAAACCCGGGCAACGCCGGGTACCCATCCTAGTACCGGTATATATATATATATATATATATATATATTAATTTCCTCGCTAGACCTCCATGAAGCTTAAAAAAACACTCCCAAGACCTCCCTTCAAGATAAATTTGTACATTTTTTGGTAAAAAAATATCCTGGCCGAAGGCCGATTACTCCTAACAATACAGGCTCTCTTTCTCTCACACACACTAAATCACTCGTGGTCTTCTCTTTCATCTCCTAAGCTCTTGACCACTCTCTCCCTCTTTCACACACACACACACACACACACACACACACACACACTATATCACTCGTGGTGTTCCCTCTCATCTCCTATGCTCCCTCTGGTGGTCAAAGGTCTACTTCCAAAATTTCATAACGCTTTCCTGTCCTCGTCTTCCATCAGTTTTCCCCGGAAGTTGACAGTTTTTTCACCCAAGTTTATGGCGTGATCTCTCGCTCTCTCTTTCGTCCAGGCTAGCACCAAGTCATGTTATTGGGAAAGAAACTAAAAGTTATTAACTTGGAAAAGCAATCTGATATTGTAATTTGTATAAAGACCTAACGTTCTCCAAGCAGTGCATTGAAGTAAAGAAGACAACACGGAAATACACGGGAATGTGTGAGTTCGGGTGGATGGGAGTCGATACCATTTGATTGGCAACCCGTCTAGGGGAAGAGCTTATGCATATTCGGGTGGATGAGACTCGTCAGCTTTGGTCGGTAACCCGTCTAGAGGAGACAACCTTCTACAAATCTGGGTAGATTGGACTCGTCAGCCTTAGGGGACAACCTGTCTAGGGGAGTACTAAAACAAATGATAAAAAGATAAATAAATGAGCAAGAAAATACGTCCATTCCCTCTTAATACGTCCATCCCCTCTTAATACGTCCATCCCCTCTTAATACGTCCATCCCCTCTTAATATGTCCATTCCCTCTTAATCAAATAGTATACTGAGCTATGAGGAACGGTTGAAAGCTCTCGGTCTCTTGCTGTTGCAATTGCGTAAACTATAAGGTCAACTCATTAAAGTAATTAAACTTAAAATATATGCTTGTCAACGTGAATAGCACTATCTTAGCCTGCACACAACCAAAATTATATCCTTGGAATGGGAAGCAAGGCTTTTGAGATACGAACTATTCCTTGTATCTCAGTGTAAAACACACACACACAACACACTCTCTCTCTCTCTCTCTCTCTCCCATATATCAGAGTGGGTCATTAACTTCCCATTCCCGTCTCCTTCTGGTAGACTTTTCAAGGGGGTTGATAGCCAGTATCAGTCTCTCTCGCTCTCGCTCGCTCGCTCTCTCTCTCTCTTGCTCTCTCTCTCTCTCTCTTTCTCTCTCTCTCTCTCTCTCTCTCTCTCTCTCTCTCTCTCTCTTTACTTATAAACCTTAGAACGTAATAGTGCCACTGTTTAAAAGTATGGTGAGGCCCCACCTTCAATATGGTGTGCAGTTCTAGTCACCTTATCTGAACAAGGACATTGTAAGACTCCAGTCAGTGTAGCGTAGAGCGACGAAGATGATACCATAGTTGAGAAATAAACCATATGATGAAAGAGTTAAACGATTGAAACTGTTCTCAATAAAAAAGAGGAGGTTGAGAGGTCAACTTATTGAGTGCTTTAAGATACTGAAAGGCTTCGACAAAGTCAATAGAAATGCGCTATTCACATTCAACAATAATACTCAAATTCGCGGAAATGGAATGAACTTAAATGCCAAAAAAGCAAACCTAGATGTCACAAAAAATGTCTTCACCTACAGAGTGGTGACAGAGTGGAACAGACTACCAGCGAGAGTGGTGGAGAGCGACACAATTAACTCTTTCACAGGAAGGCTTGACCTCTATCTAGAGGAGGCTGAGGTGATATAAAAAGAAAAAAAGTAGTACTTTGTAAGGCCGGGCTGCCTAGTAAAAACCTCGGGGTCTGTGTAGTCTGTGTATCTACGTAACATTGTGTAACTCTATGTAACTTTCTCTCTCAAACAAATCACCTGGACCCGGCACAAGATTGCCTAGAGTTCTAAAAGAAGCTAAATGTGAGCTCTCCAAACCACTGACATTGCTTCTTAATAAATCCTTGCAGTCCGGGACTGATGAATGGAAGCTCGCTAATATAACACTGTTATTAAAAAAAGGCAGCAAATCTATACCTAGTAACTATCGTCCAATTAGCTTAACCTCAGTTGTCTGTATAATGCTAGAAACACTCATAAGAGACAGACTCGTAAATCACTTAGAGGATAATAACATACTCTAAAATGCTCAGCATGGCTTCTGTAACTAACGTTCCTGCTTGACGAACCTCTTAGACTTCTTCCACCATATCCTCAACCTATATGACGAGAGTAAAGCTGTAGATATTATATACCTTGATTTTCAAAAGGCCTTTGACAAAGTACCCACAAACGTTTATTGATAAAATTACAAGCGCATGGAATACAAGGGGGAGTGTTGAGATGGATGGAACATTGACTCAGTGAAAGAAAGCAATGGGTAGTCATAAACGGTAAAGCATCGAAATGGACCAATGTAACTAGTGGGGTACCCCAGAGATTGGTTCTAGGGCCAGTTCTCCTCCTAGTTTATATAAATGACATAGATGAGGGCCTCAACTGCACAATATCAAAGTTTGTAGATGATACAAAAATGGCAAATACTGGATTCTCAAACGAACATGTAGAAGATATGCAAAATAACCTAGATAAGATATCAAGTTGGGCTCAAATTTAGAAAATTATTTTGTTATGCAGATAAATGTAAAGTACTCAATATTGGGACCCGAAATGAGAAAGCAAACTATTCAATGAATGACACTCAGCTTAAGAGTGTAGACAGAGAAACTTATTTGGGAGTAACAATATCGAGTAACCTAAAACCCATTCAACATTGTTTAGAAATTGTTAAGAAGACAATTAAAGTAATTGGCATTATAGGCAGGTCATTCGAGCATAAATCCAAAGATGTAATCCTCACACTTTACATTTCTCTAGAGTGTCCTCTTCTGGAATATTGTGTTCAATCCTGGTGCCCCTACTACCAAAAATATATCGATAAACGTTCAGCGTAGAGTTGCCAAAATGATACCTAATCTAAGAAATAAACCATACGAGGAGCGTCTTAAAGAATTAAATCTATTTCCTTTAACCCAATGCAGATTAAGAGGTGAGCTAGTTCAGGTCATCAAAATCATGAAAGGTATCGACAATATGAACTGTAGTAAGTACTTTACGATCAACCAATCAAACTACACACAGGGATATGGTTGCAAAATTATTGGTAAATCTATTAACTTGCACAAGTCTAAGAATGTCTTCTTTAATCGAGTTGTGAACTTGTGGAATGGGCTTCCTCGAGATGTTATAGACTGCAGCACCGTTGATTCCTTTAACCCTTACTGTACGATAGGGTACTAGCATAAATGTACCCCACAGTCCCAAGAAATTGGCCAAAATGGCTTTAGAGGCAAGAAATATCAACCTCCCACCTCAAAAGAAGGAGGAATACTGCCTCTCCCAGTTTGTGGGGGCTTGGATATAAGTTGAGAAGTGTTGCCAAGGTCTTAGAGCAGTGGTCAAATGTCGTGATACCAGGTGCTGCCTGATACTGGCAGTTACAAGGATCGTATATTACGGAGGGCTGGCAGCCATCGCTGGGACTGGGAAGTGATTTATCTACTGATAAAGCGATACCAGCGACTGCCGTCGCTGGTATTGGACGGGTTACACATCGCCTCGACAAACACCTCACCTTAAACCTGCAACTGATTCCATTTGTAAGTTAATTATCTTTTTCTCAGATACATCATGTTATGTTATTAACTCAAATTGTTCCCTATTAACATCTCCTAACCCTGCCAAGGACCTTGGTTTTAAGGCAGTGCTTCCCTTTCCAATTGTCCCTTACCCACTCTGAACCACTATTGGACACTTTGAATAGCAGTGATTTAGAGGGAAATCAACCTCGAGGGGTCGCTAGACCTGTTATTGCTTGACTTCCTTTGTACCCTTTGTTCTCCTTTGTACTGTCTCTCGCTCAAATATCAGAGTAGGTCGACATTAACTTCCCATTCCCGTCTCCTTACGGTAGACTTTTTTCGGGGGTTGATAGTCTCTCTCTCTCTCTCTCTCTCTCTATCTATCTATCTATCTATCTCACTCTCACTCTCTCTCTCTCTCTCTCTCTCTCTCTCTCTCTCTCTCTCTCTCATATATCAGAGTAAGTCATTAACTTCCCATTCCCGTCTCCTTCCTGTAGACTTTTCTTGCGGGTTGATAGTTTCCACCCCTATTGTTGCTACCTGGACCCTCTCACTCTCACTCTCACTCTCCTGGTGTATTATAATTAGTAGTACTGTATTATAATTATTATCATTATCATAAATGTTATTACTATTTGTATTATTATTATTATTACTATTAGTATTGTTATTATTATTCATACATGTATTGATTTATCTTTCAATGCAAACCCCAATACTCTAGGACACATTATAGCTAAAGGCCACGACTATTACCCCCCCCCCTCCCCCCTCCCCCCAAAACAAATATTATACCGGTGTGTATATATATATATATATATACTGTATATATCAAATAAAATTAAATAATTACAATAAATTATCAAGTGAGTACTTAATAGAAATAAGTATAGCTTATGGTGACATCATTGCGAATAAAATCAATATGGTGAAAAACTTCGAAGAACTAGACATGAAACATAAAGTAAAGGATTATATATATATATATATAATATATATATACTATATACTGTATATATATATATATATATATATATATATATATATATATATATATAGAGAGAGAGAGAGAGAGAGAGAGAGAGAGAGAGAGAGAGAGAGAACGAAAACAAAATTTACCTCTAGGTTTTTCATGTTGAAGCTTTGAAGTTCCAAGTTTCTATCTTTTCTTTCTATTCTGCGATCATCTAATTATTGTTTCAGTTATTTTGTCTGGGATCAATAGTAGATTTCACGATAGTATTTTCTCGTTTGTTGTAGACTATTTACTATAACTAGGCCAGAAATCTTACCCTCTAAACTCTGATAACTCATAAACGACTAGAGGACACGGACTGTAAATGTAAGCGGCTATTTCCTGGACGACTCTACCTAAAAATATAAGTGTCTGATAAATTATGCTGGTCCTTTCTGAGTTAAAGGAGGATAAGTATCAGTATTTCTGGCCGAGTTGTTGTGAATTGACTACATTGTGATATTCGTCTCGTCTCTAGTGCATTGTTTTGGTTGTTAATAGTTTTCAGCCCTCCAGTTCTGGTGCGATCATATCCTCGTTTTTAGTTTTCCTTTTGTTCTCAGACCTTGATGGCTTGCTCGAAGATATATATTTTTCTTTTCAGGGATAGACATTTTTTGCTTTATATCTTCTCTATTATTTTGTATTTCCCGACCCCTTCTCCCTTATGTTTAGCCCCATTAGTTTTTAAATATATTATCATTAGTTTGGCGATTTTAAGACTTATCCCCATGTTGTTTTCCATTTTAATACCTTTCGTTCCATTTAGGTGTATTTTTTTTCTGGCGATGTAGGAGGGATATTTGTCTAAATTTATATCGAAGGGGGTGTTATTTTTGTTGTTTTAAGTTTGATGGCGGTTTAGGGTGAACACTAAGTAAATAAATAATAAATACATTAATTAACTGATAAATATATAAACACAATCATTTCCTTCTAAGCTAGTATCACAAGAACGCAATATCGCTCATCTATTATCGTCAACATTAGTTAGGCAATTTATGAGGCAAACCTTTAACCCATTTAGTACCGGATGTCCTTTTCATCATAATCTGGCAACTATTAGACAATTTTCTTCAGCTTGGGAAGGACCTCTAGTAGTAACAAGGCTTCAAACTATCTCAATCAATCCTTTTAACTACCACAGCTCCTTCCTAAGCTGCATAATACCGTCTAAATATAGCTAGAATACAATATAACACACGTCGCTGGTACTCAAAGGGTTAATTAAACAATTCTTACATCTAAAATAATCCATCCTCAGTCTAGTTTCCGGTACCAGTGATTTTTTTTTTTTTTTTTTTAGCCAGCCAGCCAAATAAATAACCCTATCCTTGTCTCGGGGGGTGGTGGTCTCTTCCCTAAGGCTTCTGTTGTGTTTTAGCCCCATTAGTTTTAAGATTTTATGACGTTCTGCCCATTAGTTTGGCGATTTTTAGAACTTTCGTCCCATTTTGTTTTCAATATTTAGACTTTTCGTGTCATTTAGGTGTCGATTTTTTCCTGGCGAGCGATAGCGAGCCTGCAATTTAAGAGAAGCCGGCCCTCGGCCGGGACATTATTATATCGACAAATGTACATATTTATCTTGAAGGAGAGTGTTGGGCGAGTGTTTCTTAAGCTTGATGAAGGTATAGCGAGGACACTAATAACTAAATGAATATATAAATAGACCCAAATATAGACTCAACAAATAACCACTGACTTCTTAATATTAGTGTGGCAGTTTATGAGGCAAACTTTTAAACAATTCTGACATCTAATATAATCCATCCTCATTCTAGTTTCCGGTACCAGTGAAAATAATCCATCCTCATTCTAGTTTCCGGTACCAGTGAAAATAATCCATCCTCATTCTAGTTTCCGGTACCAGTGAAAATAATCCATCCTCATTCTAGTTTCCGGTACCAGTGAAAATAATCCATCCTCATTCTAGTTTCCGGTACCAGTGAAAATAATCCATCCTCATTCTAGTTTCCGGTACCAGTGAAAATAATCCATCCTCATTCTAGTTTCCGGTACCAGTGAAAATAATCCATCCTCATTCTAGTTTCCGGTACCAGTGAAAATAATCCATCCTCATTCTAGTTTCCGGTACCAGTGAAAATAATCCATCCTCATTCTAGTTTCCGGTACCAGTGAAAATAATCCATCCTCATTCTAGTTTCCGGTGCCAGTGAAAATAATCCATCCTCATTCTAGTTTCCGGTACCAGTGCAAATAATCCATCCTCATTCTAGTTTCCGGTACCAGTGAAAATAATCCATCCTCATTCTAGTTTCCGGTACCAGTGAAAATAATCCCAAACAATGTAGCTAGAAACATAACAGAAATAACCCTAGCCATGTCTCGAGGGGTGGCAGTTTGTTCCTAAGGCTTCTGCTGTGTTATAACCCGGTATCACACGAGAGCTTTTATGGTCAACATTCGATGATCAACATTTTCTGGCAACATTTAGGGAATATTTTGCACTGGTATCGGAAACTAGACTGGTGGTAGATGGATTTAGGTGACCGAAATATTGTAAATGATGATCTCAGAAGTTGCCAGACCAGCATTGAGGATAAATGTTGAGGGAACAAGCGCTCGTGTGATACCGGCTTGAGTTATACTTCCAGGTTTTCCGGCCTTTTCTCAGGTTCCGCGCTATTTTTTTTCTTCTCGGGTTAAGGGGAAGGTAGTTTTTTTTTTCTGGACCACCTTCTCCCTCATGTTTTCCGTATTAGTTTTGGGATTTCAAGACGTTCGTTCCAGTATTTTGTCAATATTTAAGACTGTTAGTGTCATTTAGGTGTCGATATTTTCCTGGCGAGCGATAGCGAGCCTGTAATATAAGAGAAACCCGCCTTTGGCCGGGAAATATTCTATCGAAAAATGTACAAATTTATCATGAAGGAGGGTGTTGGGCGAGTGTTCTTTAAGCTTGATGAAGGTCTAGGGAGGAAAATAATAAAATCATAAAAATACACATAAATGAGCAAATAAAAAGTACCTATTTTCCCCTAAACAAATTCTGACTATACTTCCCGGGTTGTCTGGGGTTTGGTAGTTTGACAGTCGCCATTTATATTTGGACTTTCTTTTTCTGGGTTCCGTGCTATATTTTTCTCTGGTTAACACTATTTGGTCCGACGTCTTGTGGATTATTGTGATATATTGGTTAGGGGCTAGTGCTTGTTTTTTGGGGCTACTTTTTCATATATATATTGAATTTTGAGTTTCCTCGTTAGACCTCCATCAAGCTTTAAAAGATCACCCCCTTACTCCCCTTTCAAGATATATTTGTAAATTTTTCGGTAGAAAAATTTCCCGGCCGAAGGCCGGTACCATAAAAAATTACAGGCTCGCTTTTCCTCGCCAGGAAAAAGTCGACACCTAAATGGCACGAACGGTCTTATGAGGGGATGGTTCACCTTTTGGGCGATTTTTGCATGTATTCATTATTTTTTCTAGTTTTCTCCCTAGACCTCCATCAAATTAAACAAAAAACATCCAGTAGATCCCCCTTCTAGATTAATTTTTACATTTTTTGGTAGACAAATTTCCCGGCGAAGGCCGGATCTTCCAACATTACAGGCTCACTATCATTCGCCAGGGAAAAAATCGACACCTAAATAGCTCGAAAGGTCTAAATATTGACGAAGAAATGGGGCGAAAGGTCTTAAAATCGACTAACTAATGGGGCAAACATCTTAACATCTGAAAACTAATGGGGCTAAACATGAGGGAGAAAGTGGTCCAGAAAACCGGCACATGTCCCCTTAATATTGCCAAAGTAACCGTAACCGTGTCTCGGGGGGCGGGGGGGTGTGGGGAGGGGGGTTCCCTAAGGGTTCTCTCGTGTTTTAGTCTATACTTCCAGGTTTGTCTGGTGTTTTAGTCTATACTTCCAGGTTTGTCTGGTGTTTTAGTCTATACTTCCAGGTTTGTCTGGTGTTTTAGTCTATACTTCCAGGTTTGTCTGGTGTTTTAGTCTATACTTCCAGGTTTGTCTGGTGTTTTAGTCTATACTTCCAGGTTTGTCTGGTGTTTTAGTCTATACTTCCAGGTTTGTCTGGTGTTTTAGTCTATACTTCCAGGTTTGTCTGGTGTTTTAGTCTATACTTCCAGGTTTGTCTGGTGTTTTAGTCTATACTTCCAGGTTTGTCTGGTGTTTTAGTCTATACTTCCAGGTTTGTCTGGTGTTTTAGTCTATACTTCCAGGTTTGTCTGGTGTTTTAGTCTATACTTCCAGGTTTGTCTGGTGTTTTAGTCTATACTTCCAGGTTTGTCTGGTGTTTTAGTCTATACTTCCAGGTTTGTCTGGTGTTTTAGTCTATACTTCCAGGTTTGTCTGGTGTTTTAGTCTATACTTCCAGGTTTGTCTGGTGTTTTAGTCTATACTTCCAGGTTTGTCTGGTGTTTTAGTCTATACTTCCAGGTTTGTCTGGTGTTTTCTCGGGGGCTTGCTAGTTTGAGAGGCGCTATTTCTGTCCCGATTTTCTTTTTCAGGCCTCCGTGCTATTATTCTCGGGTTAACACTATGTGGTCCGACGTCTTATGGATTAATGTTTGCCTATATAGATTATATAGGAGGAATCGACCTTCGGCCGGGACATTTGTCTACCGAAAAATGTACAATAAATATATATGAGAGCCCTCCAAGAGGAAACCAGAGATATAATGGCCCTATCTCTGCTATAGTGGAGGAGATGAGCAAGGTGTTTAAGGATGAGATCTGTGCAGCATGTGAGGAGGTGTGTGGAGTGAGGAGAAGAGAGAGGGGAGTGAAAGGTACAGCATGGTGGACAGAAGTGGTAAGAATAGTTGTGGAAGAAAAGAAGAAAGCATATAGAGAGTGGTTGGGTAGTAGAGGGAATGAAGATTTCGAGAGACAGAAACGAGCGAGGTAAGTGGAGAGTAAGAGGGTGGTGAAGAGAGTAGTGAAGGAAAGTAAGAGAAGAGTAGATGAGGAATTTGGAAGGAATCTGAGTGTAAAATGGAGGGAGAGTAAGAAACTGTTCTGGAAAGAAGTCAAGAAAGTTAGGGAAGGTAGCAAGGGAAACAGTAAGGGTGTGAAAGATAAGAATGGGAGAATGCTAGCCGAGAAGCAAGAGAGAGTCGAAAGATGGAGGGAGTACTTCAACGAGTTGCTAAATGTAAGGAATGAAGAGCCAGCAAACATAGCTGGATATGGTATGGGAGGGAGAAGAAGAGAAGTAGTGGAGGAGGAGGTGGGGATCAGGAGGTCAGAAGTGTGGGAAGCCATGAAAAGAGTGAAGTTGGGGAAAGCACCAGGAACAGATGGAGTGTGTGGGGGAAATGTTGAGGTATGGTGGTGAGATAGTGATAGAATGGGAATGGAAAATGTGCAAACTAGCATGGGAGAAGGGGAGTGCACCCGATGACTGGAAGACTGGCATAATAGTCCCTATATAAGGGCAAAGGGGAAAGAGGAGTGTGTGGTAACCACCGAGGAATATGTCTTCTAAGCGTAGTAGGGAAGGTATACAGTAGGGTAGTGATTGAGAGAGTGAGAACGGAGAAATGGATAGGCGACGAGCAGGGAGGTTTTAGGAAGGGAAGAGGATGTGTAGATCAGATTTTTACCCTGAATTGTGTTATGGAGAAATATCTGGAGAAGAAACAAAAGGTGTATGTTGCCTTTATGGACTTGGAGAAGGCCTATGACAGAGTGGATAGAGAAGGTTTGTGGAAATAACTTAGAATATACGGAGTAGATAAGTTGCTGAAAGCAGTGAAGAGCATGTATGAGGGTGCAAAGGCGGCAGTACGTGTGGAGAGTGAGCAGAGCGAGTTCTTTGACCTGAATGTTGGTTTGTACAGGGGTGTGTGATGTCCCCGTGGTTGTTTACTGTATATATGGATGGAGTCATGAAAGAAATACTATCAAGAGCAGTGGATGTTGGTGTATCGCTGAAGAGAGAGGGAATTGAGTGGAAGCTACCTATACTGCTGTTTGCGGATGATACAGTTCTGATGAGTGATAGTGAATGGGAGTTGCAGGGTCTGGTAAATGAGTTTGGAACAGTGTGCGAAAAACGGAATTTGAAGGTAAATGCGGGGAAGAGCAAGGTTATGGTCTTCGAAAGGGGTGAAGTCACAGAGTGTGAGGTGAAGCTGAACAGTCAGGCTATGGAGATCGTCAACTCTTTTAAGTATCTGGGCAGTGTGTTGAGTAAAGATGGGACTATGGATGAAGAAGTGCGGGAGAGGGTACAACAGGGGAAGAGGGTTGTAGGAACGCTAAAAGCAGTAACAAGAAATAGGGTGGTCAGTAAGGAAGTGAAGAAGTCCTTGCATGACAGTGTGGCAATCCCGACACTGACTTACGGAAGCGAAGCATGGACGTTGGTTGAGAGACTCAGACCAAGAGTGAGAGCAGTGGAAATGAATTACTTAAGGAGTGCGTGCGGAGTTACATGGAGGGATAGACAGACTAATGAGGAAGTAAGAAGGAGGTGTGGTGTGGAGGTAGATGTGCTGGAAAGTGTGAAAAGGAACAACTTGAGATGGTTCGGCCATATGGAACCTATGGAAAGCGAGAGAATGACTAAGAGGGTGTACCAGAGCGAGGTGGAGGGACAGAGAGGGAGAGGTAGACCGAATGGAGTGAGGAAGTACAAGAACGAAGGCGGTGCTGGTTGGGGGGAGGGGCGTCGACTGACTGGGGACAGAGGTGCATGGGGGCGGTTCGTTCGTGGCCACCCCTTCGGGGATCACGGCGTCAGGCAATAGATAGATAGATAGATCTCTGCTATAGCAATATTTAGGGTGTGAGATATTTGTGCTTGTAGTGTCAAAGATAAATTAGGTTAACACTAGGCCTTCAGATATATGTGGGGGTTTATCATGGCATTTATTATTTATTTATTATTATTATTATTATTATTATTATTATTTTTTTTTTTTTTTTTTTTTTTTTTTTTTTTTTTTAGCATTTTTTAGCATTTGTTTCTGTGTTTAGTTCTTAAGATATAAATAGAGCCTCCTCAGATCTTTTTTCAGGCTAAACAAATCGACCCATACAATCTAAATCTAAATTTAAAAAAACATCTGAAGGCCAGGTTCACACAAAGAAGCTTGCCCATAATACAATCGACACCTAATTACGATAAAACGTCTTATAATCACTAAACGTATGAGGTGAAACCTCTTAATATCAACAAGCTAATGGGTTGGAGCAGAGGCATTATCCCATTCGGTATCGGTGACGTCCTTATCATCATATTCTGGCAACTACTCGGCATTTTATTCAGGTTAAGAAGGATCTGAGGTAGCTCAAAGGATTAATGGAGATAGTTCGAAGCCTGTTAATTGCTGGAGCACCTTTATAAACTGAATACAAGCGTCTAATAGCACCCAAAAAATATTAATAAAGACTTCACCGGAACTGAAAGTGGTAAGAAAGGCCATCAGTGGATTAGATAGGGTATTCTCTGCTTGGTTAGATAATGTAGAGCCGAGTAAGCTCTGAATATGCGAGTATACTCAGGCACATACCTCATAGCTGGGGATGGCAGACTCAAGACAGAGCCCAAACAGAAACATAATTTAAAGTTCACATTCTTAAGGTTCGGGACCACTTTTGCGTTTCCTCGCCCCTTTCTCTGCCTCGTCTAGTAAGTTAATTTTACAAGGGGAGGAGGATTTCTAGCCCTCCCACCCCCGTAGTAGGAAATGAAGCACAGGAAAAGAGACATACAGAAACGGCTAAGGTTGGGTAGAGGATGCCAAACCTCACTCTGGACAGGACAAGCCCTCACCCAATATGAATATGATCGAAGTAATGATAGTTGAAATAACTTGAGGGCGAGAAAACCATAAACCATGAATCAAAATCAATGACTGCATGAAGTGATTGCAGGTGAAATTAAAGAACACCCCGTTCTTAACATTAATCCTTTATTACAAACCCCAATGCACTTGAATAAAGTAATGAAAACATATGGTCCTCCCGGGATTCGAACTCGGGACACCACACCCAGAACATAAGCATCTAAACCATAACACCACCAACACAGTCAAAGGCTATGTACACGATCACGATTAATATCCATTTTCGAATTTTGGATATCATTCTAATCATGTACTTAGACCCAACTGCATTATGGACAGCTTAACATACCGAACTAACCAATGAAAAATAAAATAAAAAACAAAAATAAAATAGAAAACACAGCAAGAGGAGGTGAGAGATAATGGCCCCATCTCTGCTGTGTCAATATTTAGGGTGTGAGGAGAGGGGAGACGGAAGTGTGGCCAAATTAAGATGGTTGGTTTTTCTGGCACCCCTTCTCCCTCATGCTTAACCTCATTACTTTTCAGATTATAAGTCGTTGGGTCCATTAGTTTGGCGATTTTATGACCTTTCATCTAATTTTGTTTTGTCAATATCAAGACCTTTCGTGCCATTTAGGTGTCGATTTTTTCCTGGCGAGCGATAACGAGCTTGTAATTTTTGAGGAACCGGCCTTCGGCCGAGAAATTTCTCTACCGAAAAATGTACAAATTTATCTAGAATATATATATTATATTGGAGATTTTTGTTAAATCTTGATGGAGGTCTAGGAAGGAAACTAAATAATGAACGAATACTAAATATATATATCAATCACCCTTCGCCCATAATATATATATACACCCTTCTCCCATAATATATACACCCTTCTCCCATAATATATATATACACCCTTCTCCCATAATATATATATACACCCTTCTCCCATAATATATACACCCTTCTCCCATAATATATATATACACCCTTCTCCCATAATATATATATACACCCTTCTCCCATAATATATATATACACCCTTCTCCCATAATATATACACCCTTCTCCCATAATATATATATACACCCTTCTCCCATAATATATACACCCTTCTCCCATAATATATATATACACCCTTCTCCCATAATATATATATACACCCTTCTCCCATAATATATATATACACCCTTCTCCCATAATATATATATACACCCTTCTCCCATAATATATACACCCTTCTCCCATAATATATAACAGTGAGGAAGGAAGCCTCGAGGGGGAGAGTCTGATGGAAGGTATAGGAAGTTACTATAATGAACTGATATGCAGTATACTTCTTATATAAACAAATTGTAATGCCGGATGTATAATTGGTGCTGTTTGTTCTCCTGAAAACATTTACCAGACTTGCCCTCCACCGATGAAAAGCGGAGTTAGGATCGTCTGAGTCTCTTGTCTGGGACCCCCCCCCCCCACCACCATGACCACCAGACTTCAACTCGACGTAGCTCTGTGGTTCAGTGATTTTCAGACGTTAGGCAACATCCTTCTTTGACAAGACTAGCCCAATATACTCAGCACCTTCAGAAAACACTTTTAGGGATAATCGTGTGGGTGCACTACATTTAGCTGCTGTTTCCTGATCACGTTCCATCGTTGCCACCAATGTAATGCCGGATGAATAACACAATTACTGCGGTTAGATGGCTCTACTGCTCAGGTGGGGTCTTTCCCACTATTGTCACTAAATATACATCACCCTACCACTGTATGCGATGTCTTAATGTGAATTTCAAGTTAATTCTCCCTATAAAAAACTACTTAATTCATTCTCCCTCTTACCTGGCCTCGAAAATATCCACCATAACTGTCTGGTTAACCGAGACCGGCAGGGCCCAGCAGCGAGCGTATTGTCTTGCTCTCTCTCCCTTTTCCGTACCTTTACGCTTGCGATAACTTGATGAAATTAAGTTATTTTACAATAATGTTTAGAATACAGTATGAGTTATGGCCTGTACCACAAAATGAACCTCACATTTGTACCTGGTATCTACCTGTCACAAAGACATATAAAAGTGGACCTGTTTTCCTAGAATTTCAGCTTCTAAAACACCTCTTGCTTGTACACAGACCCTCTCACAACTGATGCTATTAGCAGACTGATAATGCTATGGGAGGGAAGGCTAGAGTTTTATGGAAGCGAAGTGGAGCGGATTGGCACTATCAAGTCAGGTGGTAACACTGAAGCGTGTGGGTACGTCGCTCGCAGCAAAAATATTATTTACATAGGACATACCACTACGTTGCCCGCATTGAAAGGGTTAAGGGGGATGGGTAAATTTTCTAGACCCCCTTCTCCCTCATGTTTAACCCCATTTGTTTTCAGATATTAAGACGTTCGGCCCATTAGTTTGGCGATATTAAGACCTTTAGCCCCATTTTGTTGTCAATATTAAGACCTGTCATACAATTTAGGTGTCAATTTTGTTTCCTGGTGAAATACAATGAACCTGTAATTTTGGAACAACCGGACTGATCTCTAAACCTTCATCACGCTTAAAAGATTCCCTCAAGATCCCCACATAAATGTGTATACTTTTCAGTAGAAAAATGTACTGGGCGAAGGCCGGATCCTCCTAAATTGCAAGACTCGCTTTCGCTCGCCAGGATATAATCGCTACCTAAATGACTAAATGACACGAAATGTCCAAAAACGGACGAAAAAAAGAGGCGCAAGTTCTTAAAGTTGCCAAACTAGTGGGTCGACCGTCTTAAAATATCAAAACTAATGGGACTAAAAATGAGGGAGAAAAGGGTCCTGAAAAATACTCTCTTAAGTGAAAATATTCCCCAAACCCTCGAAAAAAAATGAATAAAACGAGAATACGATCACGACGTAAACACCAGAGAGAAAACTATCGACCCACAATAAATAGCACAGGTGGATACGGTCAGTGAGAGAGAGAGAGAGCGAGAGAGAGAGAGAGAGAGAGAGAGAGAGAGAGAGAAAACTATCGACCCACAATAAATAGCACAGGTGGATACGGTCAGTGAGAGAGAGAGAGAGAGAGAGAGAGAGAGAGAGAGAGAGAGAGAGAGAGAGAGAGAGAGAGAGAGAGAGAGAGAGACTATCAACCCCCGAGAAAATTCTACAGGAAGGAGATGGGAATGGGAAGTTAATGACCCACCCTGATATATGAGAGAGAGATAGAGTGTGTTGTGTGTGTGTGTGTGTGTGTGTGTGTGTGTGTGTGTGTGTTACACTGAAATACTGTACAATTCATAGTTCGTATCTCAAAACCTTGCGGCCCATTCCAAGGATACAATTTTGGTTGTGTGCAAGCTAAGATAGCGCTTTAATTCACGTTGACAAACATAATTATACTGTACTTTAAGTTTCATTACTTTAATTAGTTGACCTTATAGTTTACGCAATTCCAACAGCAAGAGACCGAGAGCTTTCAACCGTTGCTCATAGCTCAGTATAATATTTGATTTACAGGGAATGGACGTACTCCAACAGGAGAGACCGAGAGCTTTCAACCGTTGCTCATAGCTCAGTATAATATTTGATTAACAGGGAATGGACGTATTTCAACAGCAGAGACCGAGAGCTTTCAACCGTTGTTCATAGCTCAGTATAATATTTGATTTACAGGGAATGGACGTATTCCAACAGCAGAGACCGAGAGCTTTCAACCGTTGCTCATAGCTCAGTATAATATTTGATTTACAGGGAATGGACGTATTCCAACAGCAGAGAACGAGAGCTTTCAACCGTTGCTCATAGCTCAGTATAATATTTGATTAACAGGGAATGGACGTATTTTCTTGCTCATTTATTTATATTGTTATTATTTTTATTATTATTTAAGACCTCCCAGACCCAGACCTCCATCAAACTTTAATATAACACCTCCAAGACCCTCCTTCAAGATAAGTTTTACATTTTTCGATAGCAAAATGTCCCGGCCGAAGGCCTGTTCCTCTCGAATTACGGACTCGCTTTCGCTCGCCAGGAAAAAAATCGACACCTAAATGACACGAAAAGTCTTAATATTGACAAAGAAATGGGGCGATAGTTCTTAAAATCGTCAAACTAATGGGCCGAACGTCATAAAATCTGAAAACTAATGGGGCTAAACATGAGGAAGAAGGTGGATAAGACAAAACGACTCGTCTTCCCCTAAATTAGTTTTGTAACCCTAGCTTGTACTCATTTCAGTCGTTCTATGAATGCTGTAAATCAGAATTGAATCATGAATATGATAGTATACCATCATATTAATTGACGCCCTACTATAACATATGGAATGCAAGAACTATATCCTCATATCATCACTTCTAGTTTCTTTCACATTAATCTGACTTGGTGCTAGCTTAGCCGAGAGAGAGAGAGAGAGAGAGAGAGAGAGAGAGAGAGAGAGAGAGAGAGAGAGAGAAAGCGAGAGAGAGAGAGAGAGATCACACCAAAACTTGGGTGAAAAACTGTCAACTTCCCGGGAAAAATGACGGAAGACGAGGACAGGAAAGCGTTATAAAACAGAAGTAGACCTTTGACCACCAGAGAGAGCATACAGTGGGAGATGAGAGAGAACACCACGAGTGATATAGTGTGTGTGTGTGTGTGTGTGTGTGTGTGTGTGTGTGTGTGTGTGTGTGAGAGAGAGAGAGAGAGGCTCGGATATGAGAAACAAGACCGCGACTGAGGTAACGAGAGGGAAACTGTCACAAAAAGAATGTTAAACTAGAAAACGTGGCGAGCAAATTATATTAAGGGAGGGTTTTTAATTATTTGTTTATTTATATATTTATTTATTTACATATGTATTTTTTTACATATGTATTTATTTACATATGTATTTATTTACTTATTTATTTATTTACATATGTATTTATTTACTTATTTATTTATTTACATATGTATTTATTTATATATTTATTTATTTACATATGTATTTATTTACATATTTATTTATTTACATATATATTTATTTATATATTTATTTATTTACTTATTTATTTATTTACATATGTATTTATTTATATATGTATTTATTTACATATTTATTTATTTACATATGTATTTATTTACATATTTATTTATTTACATATGTATTTATTTATATATTTATTATTTGCGTTAGCTTCCTCTTTAAACGTCCATCAATCCTGCAAAAATCCCCCCAATCCCCCCATTCAAGATAAATTTGTGAATTTTTCGGTACAAAACTACTCCAGCCGAAGGCCGGTTCCTCATATATTACAGGCTCGTTATCGCTCGCCAGAAAAAAAACACCAATACCTAAATGGCACACAAGGCAAGTCTGGTATACCAGATGTTATGTCTGGCTAGATGTTTTGGGGAGAACAAGAACCCTTACAGGGGAGGCTGGCCGTTTACTTGGTCTATTCATTCATATATTCATATATTTGTTTAGTTTCTTCCCTAGACCTTCATCAAGCTTAGAAAAACACCTCCCTAGACCCCCCTTCAAGATAAATTTGTACATTTTTCGGTAGACAAAAATCCTGGCCGAAGGCCGGCTCCTCTTAAAATTGCAGGCTCGCTATCGCTCGCCAGGAAATAATCGACACCTAAATGGCACGAAAGGTCTTAAAATTGCCAACGAAATGGGACGAAAGTTGTTAAAATCGCCAAACTAATGGGCCGAACGCCTTATAAATTCAAAACTACTGGGGCTAAGCATTAGGGAGAAGGGGGTCCAGAAAAACGGTCTGCCTCCCCTTAATCACCCGGCGTTACGCTAGTGGCGGCAACAGAACGTTATCAATTAGTAGCTACACGAAGCGCATTTACATATCATTGTACATTTATTTACATTTACATATCATTGTACATTTATTTACATTTACATATCATTGTACATTTATTTACATTTACATATCATTGTACATTTATTTACATTTACATATCATTGTACATTTATTTTTAGTTTCCTCCCTAGACCTCCATCAAGCTTAAAAAAAAAAAAAAAAAAAACCCTAGGACGAATATTTACATTTTGTTATAGACTAAAAACACCCAAAGACCCTCCTTCAGGACGAATGTTTACATTTTGGTATAGACTAAATTTCCCAGCCAAAGGACGGTTCCTCTTAAATTACAGGCTCGCCAGGAAAATATCGACACAATCACATAGGAAAAAAAAAAAAAAAAACTAACTGACACGAACAGTTTTAATATTGACACCGATATGGGGCAAAAGATCTTAAAATCACGAAACTAATGGGCCGAACGTCATATAATCTGAAAAGTATAATGGGGCTAAACATGAGGAAGAAAGGGGACCATAAAAACTACCCATCTCACCTTAACTCGGCAGAGCTCTGTGGTTCAGGGATATTCGGCCCATACAATAATATTAGCTGATTGGCATTACATTATCCTTTGGAATATTATATTAACCCTTTCAGTACCAGCGACGTCTGTTAAATTTTATTCGAGATATATTTAGCTCAGGAAGGATCTGTGGTATTGAGAGAGTTGAAATGGCTTAGTTCGAAGTGATATAATTGGTGGAGATCCTTCCTACACTGAATACAATCGGTTAGTAGTAGCCAGAATCAAGAGTATAGAGGATGTTGACGGTGCAGAAGGGGTTAACAATATTGAGCCTGTTCACCTGGACTGGAATAATACTTGTGGTAAATATGCATATAAATTGTATCTATATTAACCTTCCCCGACATATGACGCAATTTTGTATCTATATTAAGGGGAGGTTTCTAGTTTGTTTCCTACTCCTCCAGCAATCTTAAAATGTCACCCCCCTGACCCCATTTCGAGATAAATTTGTACATTTTTCGGTAGAAAAATGTCCCGGCCGAAGGCCAATTACTCTTAAATTACAGGCTCGCTATCGCTCGCCAGGATAAAATCGACACTTAAATGGCACGAAAGGTCTTAAAATCTACAGAATGGGGCGGAAATTCTTAAAAATCACCAAACTAATGGGCAAACGTCTTAAAATCTCAAAAGCAATGGGGCTAGACTTGAGGGAGAAAGGGGTCAAGAAAAAAGTCCCTCAAGTGGAAACCTCCCCTTAATTATGACACGCAAACAAACATATGCATTAAAAAGGCTAATAGAATAGTTAGCCTAAACTTATAATTGATTAATATGTACACAACTGTAAGGTTAGAACAGTAATTGATGAGAGAAGTAGTTTGATAAGTATGATATTATACTTTCTGTACTTTAGGGTTTGATAATTATGAGTCTTGGAAGTACTTAAGCATGTATATAATCAATTCAATTTACATTTTATAAAAGATTTATATTATATTGTTTTCTACAGTGGATATATATATACAGAGAGAGAGAGAGAGAGAGAGAGAGAGAGAGAGAGAGAGAGAGAGAATGGATATGTAGACAGATGAGAAACACGAGTGACATAGCAACACATGGCAAAAAAGAACCAGACAGACAGACAGACAGACAGACAGCGAACAGTGTCGTAGGCATGAAAACTGAGGATGAGCGACAGACTGAAGCGGCAGATGGCGGGCGGGAGTTAAGGGGGTCACCTGCTTTTTTTCTCTTCTATTCTATTTTTCTCTGGTTTGTATCCATCCGGTCCCACTCAGCCAACTGTTTCAAGACGTTTATCCCCATCCAGGTGTCGATTTCTTCCATGCGAGCGATAAAGAGCTAGCAATGTATGGAGAAATCCGGCTTCACTGGAGACATTTTTCTATTGAAGAATGTACAAATTTAGCCTTCTGTCAAAATCATTTAACAAAATATGCTGGATCGCTACCGCTCGCCAGGAATAAAAAACACCTGGATGGGGATTAACGTTTAAAAACAGCAGGCTGAATGGGGCCAAATGGATACAACCCAGAGAGAGAGGGAGAGAGAGAGAACAAAAAACCGAGGTTACCGCAAGATCCGTACTCAAAAGTCGCTAGGTAGTAACTTAATGGCCAATATCGCTAGAGTAATGCCATAATCTTTCGAATGTCGCTTAAAATGGCTCAAATATCTAGAATCGTGAACTGTAACCTCTGTAACTCATAAAGGGGTAGAGCAAATGGGATGTAAGTTTCCTCATTTATTCCCTGGCTGACCCTTCCCAATTGGTAGACATAATAGCTCGATAACTCCAGTCGTTTGTGAGTTATAGAGGTTAATGTTCAAGAGTTCAAGGGTATAACATCCACTGAGGGGGTGAACACAAAACTATCAACACACGAGGACAGTGTTGCCAATTTAGCTACTTTCTCGCTAGATCTAGTGTATTTACTTCGATCTAGAGGCATATTTTTACACCTAGCGACATGAATTCTAGCAATACTCTGGAGATTTTAGCCATTTTAGAGCGATATTGGAGTAATTGCGGCATTATCCTAGCGATTTTCGGCATATATTTACTACTAGCAGGGGTACCCGGCGTTGCCCGGGTAATCACCATAATTACCATCACTACTACCACCACTACTACTACCATAATCACCATCATCAATCACTACTACCACAATCATCACAATACTACTACTACCATAATCACCGTCCTCGACCTCCCTGTGCCTCATTAAACGGCGACCTCGATTTCGGCCGCTAAATTACCTCCGATTTTGGATCTGACCTCATCCGTACCCCCATTTTGGGGGGCTACGAACAACTTTCGTTCCATACACCTTTTCGATCGGAGGCCTCCTTCTGCCCCATACGGCAATGTTTCCGATTTCGCGCCCAATTTCTCCGTCCCTTTCATCCTGGGGAATTCTAGTTTTTCACTAAACCTGCCTAGGGACCCCCTTACTATGTATACCAAGTATGAACGCTCTAGCTTAAAAACTGCGGCCGCCTATAAAGAACACACACACAGACAGACAATCGAAAATATTATATAGATCTAGCGGACTTGACTTGGCAACACTGCACGAGGACAACCACGGGAAAAGGGTACGTATACAGACTAATAAAACACATAACAAAGCCACTCCAACAGCTTCTTCTCTTTCCAACACCCCTTCTCCCATCTCTACACTCTTCAGAAAATAGGAAAAGAAGAAAGTAGACATGAGGTGCCGTTGTAAAGGCTTATCCCTCAATACCTTCACCAGGGTAGACAACTGTGTAAAAAACTGCGGGAATATCAATCTAGGAACAATTAACCCATTCAGTACCGGTGACGTCCTTTTCTATATATTCTGTCTGCTATTTGATAATCTTATTCAGCTTAGGAAGGACGCTTACCCATAAAAAGTCTACATGATATCTCAATTTATCCTTTTAGCTACCAAATATCCTTGCTGAGCTTATTAAAAATCATATAATGTACCTGAAAAAAGACATCACCGGTAATGAAAGGGTTAGGAGAGGTTTTCTCTGGACCCCTCTCTCCCTCATTTCTATCCCCATTAGTTTTGAGTTTCTAAGACGTTCGCCCTGTTAATGCGGCGATTTTATAACCGTTCGCCCAATTAATTGTCAATCTTACGACCTCTCGTGCCATTTAAGTGTCGATTTATTGCGAGCTATAGCGAACCGATTATGTAGAAAAAAAAACGGCTTTCGTCGGTGGCATTTTCCTACCAACAAAAATATATGATTTTTCTGGAAGGGGTTGTTGTCAGGGTGTTGTTTATCAAGCTTGGGTGGAGGTTTACGGAGGAAACTAAAAAAACTCCCTTAACCCTTTCTATAATGGCGACGTCTATTTATTTTTATTCTAGTTACATTTAGACTATTTTATGATGCTTAGAAAGGATATATGGTACTAAAAAGGATTAATTGAAGTAGTCTGTAGCAATTTAATCGGCAGAAATCCTTCCTAAGCTGAATAATATAGTCTAATAGTTGCCAGAATATTATGTAAAGGATGTCACCGGTACAGAAAGGGTTAAAGGCACAGTACAGGGGTACATGGTTTAAACCAAGGTGTACTTTCGTTACTGCGTGTGTTTGTTAGGCTGTGGAAGTGTGTGTGTGTGTTCGTATGTAAGGGTGTGTGCGTGTGTGTGTGTGTGTGTGTCCTCGCCACACCTGCTCCGGAATAATTACGACGCCTATGGTGTGTGAGAGAGAGAGTGAGAGAGAAAGAGAGAGAGAAAGAGAGAGAGAGAGAGTACGAATGAACCAACCCCCAACTCCCGCAGTTTTCAAGATGAAGAGCCCATACTTACCATGCATACTATTTTTTTTGTTTTGGCTCCTCACCCCCCCGGGGGAGGGGGACGGAGGACCCCCCCTCCCTCCAGATAGACAGCCCATACTTGGATTTTACCCCGTGCAGTGAGCGCCACTCACTGCATATTTGAAAAGCCTACAGTATATCACACACACTTCATCTCTATAAAGCCTACAGTATATCACACACACTTCATCTCTATAAAGCCTACAGTATATCACACACACTTCATCTCTATAAAGCCTACAGTATATCACACACACTTCATCTCTATAAAGCCTACAGTATATCACACACACTTCATCTCTATAAAGCCTACAGTATATCACACACACTTCATCTCTATAAAGCCTACAGTATATCACACACACTTCATCTCTATAAAGCCTACAGTATATCACACACACTTCATCTCTATAAAGCCTACAGTATATCACACACACTTCATCTCTATAAAGCCTACAGTATATCACACACTTCATCTCTATAAAGCCTACAGTATATCACACACACTTCATCTCTATAAAGCCTACAGTATATCACACACACTTCATCTCTATAAAGCCGGTATCACACGAGAGCTTTTATAGTCAACATTCGATGATCAACATTTTGCTAACAACATTTCTGGAACAGTTTGCACTGAAATCGGAAACTAGACTGGTGATAGATAAATTTAGGTGACAGAAATGCTTTAAATGTTGACCTTATTAGCTGCCGGACCAGTGTTGAGGATAAATGTTGACCTTATTAGCTGCCGGACCAGTGTTGAGGATAAATGTTGACCTTATTAGCTGCCGGACCAGTGTTGAGGATAAATGTTGACCTTATTAGCTGCCGGACCAGTGTTGTGGATAAATGTTGACCTTATTAGCTGCCGGACCAGTGTTGAGGATAAAATAATGTTGACCTTATTAGCTGCCGGACCAGTGTTGAGGATAAAATAATGTTGACCTTATTAGCTGCCGGACCAGTGTTGAGGATAAATGTTGAGTGAAAAAGTGCTCGTGTGATACCGGCTTAAGCCAATAACTCGTTCAACAAATATAAACCTATCCTAAATATATTATGTCTCGAAGAACCCAAGCAGACCGCCTGATAATAGATATATAAAACAATCAACAACAACAATCCCCCGGTTAAAACAAAATATCTGGAATATAACAACATATATAATAAAACAAATATCCAGCTAGAAAATATATGCAAACAAAGAACAACAGAACAAATATCTAGTTAGAAAATATATGAACAACAGAAATAAGCAGATTATAACAACAGCATATAACAACCATCCATTTACACAAAAAAAGAAAAAACCCCAGTAATCTAGCTTGAAAATATCTGACAAATCAAAACAACACAACGCACAACAATAAGATAACAATAATTGAAAACGAACTATCACCAGTATAAAAAATAAAATACAAAATCACCCCGCTAGAAAATAACTAGTAAAACAAAAAACATATATTCTCCCCCCCCAGAAAAACGTGAAAGCAGCAGTGAATTTGGCCTCCCCGCCAATTTCCGCTATCGACTCTTGTACCGGAAGTTGTTGTTTCCGGTGACGTCACGGGTCGAAATGGAAGTGTGGGGTCTGGGTGGAGATGGGAGATGAGAGAGAGAGAGAGAGAGAGAGAGAGATTTGATTTGATTTGATTATTTTATTAAGTTGGTATAAATACAGGATATACAAATGTTGCATACAGGTGTGTGAATACACCGAGACTCAAAAGGCTGAAGATGCTTGGGCTTCCTTCCCCCCAGTCATTGTATATGTATATGTATAACATTGTATATATATATATATATATATATATATATATATATATATATATATATATATACAGTATATCAATAGTTTACTTACATACAATACAGTAAATCAACTAAAGTACATGGAATATATATGACAGAGAGAGAGAGAGAGAGAGAGAGAGAGAGAGAAGGTTGGGGGGTAGGGGGGAAGGGTTGGGGATAGGTGGGGGGGGGGGGGGGGTTGTCAGTCGGTAGGAACAGAGTAGTGTTTGTGTTCTGTCTGAGAGTGAATGGCACATACTGTCATCCCTTTAAGGGGACATGGCCCGGTTTTCTAGACCACTTTCTCCCTCATGTTTAGCCCCATTAGTTTTCAGATGTTAAGATGTTTGCCCCATAAGTTAGTCGATTTTAAGACCTTTCGCCCCCTTTCGTCGTCAATATTTAGACCTTTCGTGCTATTTAGGTGTCGATTTTTTCCCTGGCGAACGATAGTGAGCCTGTAATGTTGGAAGAATCGGCCTTCGGCCGATTCTACCGAAAAATGTACAAATTAATCTAGAAAGGGGATCTAATGGATGTCTTTTTTAATTTGATGGAGGTCTAGGGAGGAAACTAGAACAATTATGAATACATGCAAAAATCGCCCAAAAAGTGAACCATCCCCCTTAAGGGGTGATGATTATAAATGTGTTTATTTATCCCGTTCAGCACCAGGGACGTCCTTTTCATCATATCCTGGCAACTGTTAGTCTAGTTTATTCAGCTTAGGAAGAACCTCTATCAATAATAAGGCTTCAAACTATTACAACCCAACCCTTTTAACTACCACAGATCCTTCCTAAGCTGAATAATATGGTCTAAATATAGCTATAATATAATATAACACACGTTGCTGGTACTCAAAGGGTTAAGTACTACCACAGATCCTTCCTAAGCTGCATAATATGGTCTAAATATAGCTATAATATAATATAACACACGTCGCTGGTACTCAAAGGGTTAAGTACTACCTTTGTCTTCTAGGTTTCTCCCCGGACGTCCGTCATACTTAAGGGGGCCCACCTCGTTTTTTTGTCTTCTCCCTCTCGCTGGGTTGTATCAATTCGGTCCCATTCAGCCTACTGTTTCAAGACGGTTATCCCCATGCAGGTATCGATTTTTTCCCTGGCGAGCGGTAGTGAGCCTGCATATGTTTTATAATGTTTTTGACATTAGGCTAAATGTTTAAATTTTTCGATAGAAAAATTTCTCCGGCGAAGCCGGATTTCTCCATACAATGCTGGCTCGCATTGCAATGAGGATGAACGTCTTAAAACAGTAGGCTGAATGGGGCCGAATGAATACAAGCCAGGGAAAGAGAAAAAAGGAGAGAACAAATCGGTGACCCCCCCTTAATAAATACCCCCCCAAAATTATCTTTGTGATAATTGTTTACATTTATTTGGTAGAAAAATGCTCCGTTCCTTCTACATCGCTCACCAAGAATAAGTGACACCTAAATGGCACGAGTAGTCAAAATATTGACAAAGAAATGGGGGAAATAGGTCTTAAACCAGCCAAACTAATGGGGCGAACGTCTTACAATCTGAAATTAATGGGTCTAATCATAATGGAGAAGGGGTCCAGAAAATATACCACTTTCAAGCCACAGCTAAAAACAAGTACATAAACGCAAAGTGACTGAATACCTTTGATTCAAAGTAACTAACTTCACAGTAAAAAATAGAAAGGTAAAATAATAAATCAAATAATCTAAAATATAACAAATGAAATACGAATTATATATAATACAGTTATAAATAAAATATATATATAATAATAACAACAATAATAATAATAATAATAATAATAATAAAAGTGTATTATGTTCCGAAGCCCTCCGGAAGCTCATTAATTTTCCCGCGCTCGTCTACGGAAGGGAAAATATATATTCTTATTTCTTTCCCTCAGCGGTGTAATGTACAGATATGGTTAGAGAGAAATATTAGAACACCACATATACCCTGTTCCAAATAGGTAGGCCAAAAATCGTGAACCCTAACCTCTGTAACTCAATAAAGGCTAGAGCAAATGGGCTGTAAATTTGCACTCCTATTCCCTGGCTGTCCCTACCCAAATGGTAGAAATAGTAGCTTGTTTAGTTTAGTCGTTTGTGAGTAATAGAGGTTAATGTTCAAGAGTTTGGGCCTACCTACTTGGAATAGGGTATAGTAATGTTTTGTGTGTGTGTATGTGTGTGTGTGTGTGTGTGTGTGTGTGTGTGTGTGTGTGTGTGTGTGTGTGTGGTTCAATCGTGGTTAGAAATATTAGAACGCCTCTTAATACAGTAATGCATGTGGCGTGTGTGTGTATATATGTATGTATATATATATATATATATATATATATATATTATATATATATATATATATATATATATATATATAAAAATATATATATATATATATATATATATATATATATATATATACATATATATATATATATATATATATATACATATGTGTGTGTGTGTGTGTGTGTGTGTGCTTGATGTACAGAGGTGGTCAGAAATACTGGAACACCTTCGAGTAATAACATCAAGACGATGAGTATTACCTAGTGAATATCATCATAGGTTTGTGGTACAAATAATTGATCACACCAGTTCGCAAGTCATTCATAACTATAGTCCATTCATGATTGTTACCCCTAACCTCTGTAACTCAAAAAGGGCTAGAGCAAATGGGATGTATATTTTCACATTTCTCATTGGCAGAAATATAAGCTTAATTACTGTACTTGATTGTTGAGTTACAGAGGGTAGGGATCAAGATTACTGGAGGACCTAAAATGAATAGGCCCTAAAATTGTCCAAATCTTACTGTCCACGAGGGAACAAGAGATAAGCAAATGTAATAGATGGAGATAAAGGAATGCGTAAACAACAAGAATAACAAAAACAACACCAACAATAACAACAACAACAAAAACAACATCAACAACAAATACAATACAAAATAATAATAATAGATAAATACACAAATAAAATAACAACTTTAAGGTAACCGAAATGCCCCCCTAAAAATAAGTCTCAAATTTCCCCTCGAGTCTATTTCGCGCGAACAGTATTTGACATGAAAGGCTTGGTGGGTGGGATGTTCAACAGTGGTGGTAAATCTCTCTCTCTCTCTCTCTCTCTCTCTCTTCCACTTTGTAGCAAATTATATTTTAGCATTAAGTCCGGACTACTTAGTAGGGACCGCAAGGTCTGTGTAGTCTGTGTATCTATGTAACTATATGTAACTCGCTCTCGCTTTCTCTCTCTCTTTCTTTTATATCCTTTCCTTCAACTTTCCTTTTCTATCGGGTATGCCATCTCTACTAGAATTAAGTCCTGACCACCTCGTTTGGATCGTAAGGTCTGTGTGGCCAGCGTATATATGTAAATATATGTAAATATCTCTCTCTCTCTCGTGGTAGTTTCCAAGTTGTATCTCTGTTCTGGAGTGGTCGTAAGTCTGTGTTGACGTGTGCGTGTGTGTGTGTGTGTGTGTGTGTGTGTGTGTGTGGTTGTCAGTCGCTCATCACCACAACTGCCCTTAGGTATATTCACGTCATCTTCAGAGAGTACAAAGTACAAAGAGTGCAAAGTACAAAGAAAATCAAGCAACAACAGGTCTGGTGACCTTTCTAGGCTGCTTGTCCTCCAAAACACTGAGGATCAATTGTCCAAACAGTGGTTTAGAGTGGGTAAGGGCACATTGGAAAGGGAACTACTGCCCTGGAACTAATGTCTGTCGCAGGATTAGGAAGTTAGTAGGGGACAGATAGGTTAGGAACTGAGGGGGGATAAAATAAAGTTATTCATTTACAAACGCAGTCAGTAGCGGGTTTGATGCAAGATATTTGTCTAGGCGAAGTTTAAATGAATCAACGGTGCTGCAGTCTATAACGTCTCGGGGAAGCCCATTCCACAAGTTGACAACTCGGTTGAAGAAGAAATTCTTAGATTCGTGCGATTTAAAAGATTTACCGATAATTTTGCAACCGTTTCCCCGCGTGTAATTAGATTGGTCGATAGTGAAGTACTTACTATAGTTCATATTGTCGATGCCTTTGATGATTTTGAACACTTGAATTAAGTCACCTCTTAATCTGCGCTGGGTTAAAGGAAATAGATTTAATTCTCTAAGACGCTCCTCGTATAGTTTGTGCTTTAGGCTAGGTATCATTTTGGTAACTCTACGTTGAACTCGTTCTAGCTTGTCTATATCTTTTTGGAGAGAGAGAGAGATAAAGTGAGTGAGTGTGTGTGTATGTGAGTGTGCGTGTGTGTGTGAGAGAGAGAGTGTGTGTAAGAGTGAGTGAGAGTGTGTGTAGGAATCGACAAAATGAATATGTTGTAGTGAATCGTGTAGCAGCGAATGAGAATAAAACCTATACCAGAGGATATTAATAATCTTGCTCTCTCTCTCTCTCTCTCTTTTAAACATTCGCCTAGACAAATATATTGTCATAAACCCGCGACTGACTGCGTGTGTGAATGAATAACTATATTTGTTTCCCCCTCAGATTCATCAAGGATTATTGCGTTTATATATTACTAAGACGTTACTCTCTTTTTCCCAGATATACGAAAAATCACTTATAACTGTGTTATGTTACTAACCCAACTGTCCCCTACTAACATCTCCTAATCTTACCACGGACACTAGTTCCAGGGCAGTATTTATCTTTCCAATTTTCCCTTACCCACTCTAAGCCACTGTTTGAACACTTGATCCTCAGTGTTTTGGAGGACAAGCAACCTAGAGAGGTCGCAAGACCTGTTGTTACTTGATTTCCTTTGTACTCCTTTGTACTCTCAACACCGCTGGACGATATTACACAAATGTGAGGGAATGAGAGAAACAGCTGATGAAAGGTCTCGCCGAAGACAAAATATATATCACAATACTTCTTCTATGAAAAAATAACACAATAAATAATAAACATACAAATACCTCGTCTACAGAATACCGTAAACAGACCCAATCATCAACCTTGCAAGCGCCTCAATATAATCCAAATGCTTTATCCCTCTCAGTTTTAGGACGCATTAGACAATATTACTCAGTTTTGAAAGGCTCTCTGGGAATAAAAGGATTATAAACGATCTTGATTCACCCATCGACTTCTTAAAGGTCTTATTAAATTGCACAGTATCGTCTAAATGTAGCCAAAAGAGGGACGAAATACGTGGTCATATCCTGAAGGGATTAATAAATCGTAAATTTACACCCCGAACATTCTTGAATTAAAGCGAAACACACATTCCGAAAAAAACTTTTACCAGTTTACCAGTTTAAAAAATCTGGAAATATCTCACTTGTCTTGAAAAAATAAAATACAAAAATGAAAAGACTGACAATTCAACCAGTATACCAATTCAATCAGTAGATTTCAACCAGTTCCCAATCAACTAGGGTCAACTGAACCAGATCCGACTTGATACTCCCAACCAAACTAATGTATCTATCCTATTAGTATTTGGGGCAGGGGGCTAGGAATCCTCCTCCCCTTGAAAACAAAAATTCCTACTAGATGAGATAGAGTAAGGGGAGAGGGAACGCGAAAGTCGCCCCGGACCCTAAGAATTGGAACTTTAATTGTTGTTTCTGTTCGGGCTCTGTCTCAAGTCAGCCAACCCCAGCTATGGGGTATGTGTATGAGTATATACTTACATGCATACATACATACATTAGCATTAGTTGACTTGGCACTGGTTGAGAGCTACTGGTTGAAATGGTCTACTGGTTGAGAGCTACTGGTTGAAATAGTCTACAAATTGAGATCTACTGGTGGAAATGGTCTACTGGTTGGATCTTCCGGTCACCCCCAACAATCACCCACCACGACAATACCGAAAAAAGTCTATGGGTTTTGCCTCCCCCTTCAATTTCCGCTTGCGGCTATGGGCTCCTGTAGCGAAGCTCTGCCATAGACCTGTTCCCCTTGACGTCACAGCTACAAATACAAGTCTTGAAAATGGATGGTAAAAACTGAATACGTATACCTGCATATATTGATGTATAAAACTCTACAACTTAACTGAAATGTTTCCTTAAGGGAAGGTTTTTAGTTTGTTCCCTAGAGCTCCATCAAGTTGAAAATTCCACCCCTAGACAAAAAAAAAAAAAAATAGGTAGAAAATGTTCCTCTTAAATTACAGGCTCGCTATCGCTCGCCAGGAAAAAATCGACACCTAATTGGTACGAAAGCTCTTAAACTTGACAGAAATGGGACGAAAGTTCTTAAAATCGCCAAACTAATGGGGCGAGCGTCGTAAAATCTCAAAAGCAATGGGGCTAAACATGAGGGAGAAAGGGGCGCAGACAAAAATACCTTAAGTGGAAATCTCCCCTTAACAAAGCAGCAAACCATAAACTTCTTTCCTCTATGCATCGTCTATTGACAGGGGTAAGGTATATGGTTCCATAGGAATTGGGCCCATACGGAATATACGGAATTGGGCCCATACGGGATTGAGCCCACGAGATTGGAACCTAACCTAACCTAACCTAGCCTAAGTGGGTCCAATCCCGTATGGGCCCAATCCCGTATGGGCCCAATCCCGTATGGGCCCAATCCCGTGGTCACCAAGGTATGTATGTATGTATATTTATTGACGTATGTAATATTGTTGTTGTTTCCTCCCTAAACCTCTATTAAGCTTAATACATTATTTTCAAGATCCCCTTTCGAGATATATTTGTACATTTATCTGAAGAAAATGTCCCAGCCGAAAACCGCTTACTCCAAAATTGATATGCTCGCTATTGCTCGCCAGGAAAAAACATTGACACCTAAAAGGCACAACAGGTGTTGATATTGATATATAAATGGAACAAAATCGACAAACTAATGGGGCGAACATCTTAGAATTTTAAAACTAATGGGGCTAAGCGTGAAGGAGAAAGAGGTCCAGAAAAAGCAACTATCTTCCCCTTAAAACTAAATTATTCCTTACAACCGATGATTACAGGTTTATTACGCAGTGGGTGTGTTCTGTTTTGTTCACACGTATTTTACAGTGCAGGAGGCGTCGTCGGTAGAAACTATGCATACCATGATCATTTAAAGGGGTAGTACTCGCTTTTTATGGACCCCTTCTCCCTAATGTTTAGCATATTAGCTTTGAGGTTTTATGACGTTCGTTCCGTTAGTTTGGCGATTTTGAGACCTTTCACCTCATTTCTTTGTCAATATAAAGTTCTTTCGTTCCATTTAGGTGTCGAATTTTTCTTGGAGAGCGATATCGAGCCTGTAATATTGGAAGGAACCGGCCTTGGGCCGGGAAATTTTTCTACCGAAAAATTAACACATTTGTCTTGAAAGGGTGTCTAGGGGGAGTTTTCTTTACAATTGATGGAGGTCTAGCGAGAAAACTCAAAAATATATAAATATATAGACCAAAAACCAAGCACTAGCTCTTAATAGAGAGGTCAAAAGTCTTGACCAATAACTTCTTTACCACCATCACGTAATTTTTATCATGTTCTGGTTATCATTAAGCGATTTTCTTTACTATATAATCTACCTCTACGACTCAAATGGGTAAATACAATCTCAGTAAACCCTCTAATAACATAAGTCTTTCTTAAACTGCATAAACTCATCTAATTTTAGCCAGAATCAAAGGTAGAAAGGCATCATGGTGCTGAAGGGGTTAACCTCTATAACTCCAACACGACTAGGGTAATCCAACTAATATGTATACCAATTAAGGGGGTACTACTCGCTTTATCTGGACCCCCTTCTCCCTCATGCTTAGCATATTAGTTTTGAGGTTTTAAGACGTTCGTTCTGTTAGTTTGACGATCTTGAGACCTTTCACCTCATTTTTTGGTCAATATTAAAATCTGTCGTACCCTTTAGGTGTCTATTTTTTCCTGGCGAGCAATAGTGAGTCTAATTTTAGAAGGAACCGGCCTTCGGCCGTGACATTTTTCTACCGAAAAATTTACAAATTTATTTTGAAACGGGGCTGTTTTTCTAAGCTTGATGGAGGGCTAGCGAGGAAACTCAAACATAAACTAATAAACTAATATATAGACTAAAAACCAAGCACTACCCACTTAAGGAGGCTCAGCCAAGGATAAGTGTGGACATATTACAGCCTACTTGCTCTAGCCCTTATTGAGTTACAAAGGTTAAGAGTCAACATTTCTGGCCTACCTATAATGAACAGTGTATAGGAACACTTGGGGTTTTAGAAATATGGTGTCATCCTTTTTTTTTTTTTTTTAATATTTATTATTGTAGAGGTTACATTAAGTGCCTTTTAATAGGCTGAATAATGCTTTTCCAGGCTAAAGGTGCATGCGTTGAAATGGTACCTATCTTAAAGCCCAACCTTGATATCAAAGCTTGTTTTATGTCTGGTTATTCTTCAGCCAAACATTTACATAGCATTTAAAACTGTGTACATTGTTGTTAATTACATTGGTATTTACTTTGGGTTAGTAACTTTTGAGGGTCGTCAGAGAATCAATAACTTTGCTGGAAATTGGCACCGATTATGAACGCAGTGTGTCCTTCATATTATGTGAATATATATTTTATATAGGCCCTAACAACTGGAACTTTTAATGTTGTTTCTGTTCGGGCTCTGTCTCGAGTCGGCCACCCGCAGCTATGGGGTATGTGCATACATACATACATACATACATACATATTATACAGACATACATATATACATACGTACATACATACATACATGCATACGTACATACATACATTAGGTTCTTTGCGACAGGAATGATTACTTTCAAATTCTCAGAACATAATGAGTGTATACAATATACTTAACTAATTCTCAGAACATAATGAGTGTATACAATATACTTAACTAATTCTCAGAACATAATGAGTGTATACAATATACTTAACTAATTCTCAGAACATAATGAGTGTATACAATATACTTAACTAATTCTCAGAACATAATGAGTGTATACAATATACTTAACTAATTCTCAGAACATAATGAGTGTATACAATATACTTAACTAATTCTCAGAACATAATGAGTGTATACAATATACTTAACTAATTTACTAAATACAGGGAATTCATGGATCTACAACATTGCTTTCCACGACGCCACGCAGTAAGCGTTCTTGTGATAGTTAAACAACCATATCAACACGAGAGAGAGAGAGAGAGAGAGAGAGAGAGAGGGAGAGTGAGAGAGAGAGAATGGGAATGAGAATGAGAAAGAGAGAGAGAGAGAGAGAGAGAGAGAATGAGAGAGAGAGAGAATGAGAGAGAGAGAGGGAGAGAGAGAGAGAGAGAGAGAGAGAGAGAGAGAGAGAGAGTGTGAGAGAGAGAGAGAGAGAGAATGAGAATGAGAATGAGAAAGAGAAAGAGAGAGAGAGAGAGAGAGAGAGAATGAGTGAGAGAAAAAAGAGGTTCATTTCCTAAAGTTTGCAGCAACTCATTAATTTCCCCACAGCCGTCGACGAAGGGAACATGTTAAATTCTTGTTTCCTTCCGTCAGCGGTGTGATGTACATGACGCGGGGATAATTGCACAGCAGTCAGGGAAAATAGTAAATGAGGAATAAAAACTGTGAAGCATCTGAATTTTACACCTGAAAACAATTCCTGAAATTTCCTCCACTGGTTTGTTTTCGTGAGAAAAAGTTTGTTGGGCGCGATATCTAAAAGCAACGGTAGTTTGATAGTCTCCCCCCCTTCTCTCTCTCTCTCTCTCTCTCTCTCTCTCTCTCTCTCTCTCTCTCTCTCTCTCTCTCTCTCTCTCTCTCTCTCTCTCTCTCTGTGCCGCAGTCAGATGAAGGTAAGACTTTACAACGACATATCGTATCTACATTCTACTTTTCCTACTTTTTTTCGAAGAGGTCTCCATGCTGGCACCCTCAACCACAACATACGTCATACACGTCGGATCTCTAAGGAATCGTCCCCCGGCTCGGTGTAGAGAGCCGATTTTACAACATAGCCACCAGCACAAATCGTTGTCTAGCAAACCTCTGCAGGAAGGAGAACGTGGGATTCGTCGACACCTGGGACAATTTCTACTACGATGACTATTTGTTTTCGGACGATGGAGTTCATCTGAACCAGGTGGGAGCAGCGCGTTTTGGGCGTCTTCTCAACGATGCGGTGAAGGATTTTCGGAGAAGAAATCGACTCAGCACAGGACAACCAGGAAGGAGGACCGAAGACAGCGAGGACGGCAATCTATAAAGGAATTAAATACTAATCCGTTAAGAACCGCGAATTTGGATAAAGCTCCACCAACACGACCCAAATTCAAAACCGTCAGGGATAACGACCGAGGACCGAGGACACCCATGAATGTAACTGTAGATCCGACCAGAACCAAAAATTCGATGAAAGAACGATCTGCGAGTTCTAAAACCGCAACTTTAAAGGTTTTCTATGCAACGCTCGTAGCATACGCAATAAATTTTCAGAATTTAGAGGAACTAGTGTTTACAGAAAATTATGATGTGATTGGCATAACAGAATCTTGGCTCAATACACAAGATAGAGACTTTTTAGCAGAGTATTCACTTCCCGGTTATGTAATGTTTGTGAACAGCCGAATAAATTCAAATGGAGGTGGCGTTTTATTTTATATCAAAGTAAGTCTAAACCCGACCCTCTTGTCAAAACCTCAAATGCTGAACGTCGACTCAGCTTTTGTGCTAAAAAAGAATAATAAAGGTACAAAAATAATACTTGCGTTAAAATACAGACCTCAAGCTCAATCAGTGCAAAGTGACCGAAAAATTTACGAAACAAATTGGCGATGTAAGTAACTCACAAGATACCGTAATTTTTGGCGACTTTAATTTACCTGTGACCAAGTGGGGCGATACTCTTACTTCACACTCCGGACATGACTTGTATACGAACTTGCAAGAGAGTTCGCTTTATCAATTTGTTCGAATGCCGACCCGTGGTAATAACGTTCTTGACATTGTACTTGCAACAAAAGAAGAATTGATAGAGAATTTGAATGTTGGTGATGAATTCAGTAACAGCGACCATCGTACGATAACTTTCACTTTAAACTTTACTAGTAACGAACCAAATAGTAGCATCGAAAAAAGTCCCTAATTTCAAGAAAGCAAACTTCCATAAAACTTAGAGCTATGTTTAAAGAAACTGACTGGAGCTTTTTAATTAACAATAACGACATAAATAGATATTGCAAGTTATTCGAAACCAATTACCTAAAAGCAGTGCAAGACTGCATACCATCGAAAATACGGCGTCCAGGCCATAATAATAAGCCCAAATGGTGGAATAAAGATATTTCAAACTGCCTGCTTGCTAAAAAATTTGCTAATGATAGATTAAAATCCTCACAAAATGACGAAGACGGGTGAAATTTGTAGAGCTACGACGCAAAGCCAAAAAGTTAATTAAGCAAAGTAAAAAGACCTTAAAAGACATATTGCGAATCAAAGTAAAACAAACCCGAAAGAATTCTATAGTTATATCAGAAAGAAAAAAGTAGTTACTTCAACTGTTGGACCGTTAGTCGATGAAAAAGGAGAATACACCAAAGACGAAGTACAAATGCGTAATGCCCTCAATACCTTCTTTGCATCAGTTTTTACAACAGAAGACCTCAGTGATATCCCTACACCATCGCCGATTCAGATTGATAATTCAGATGTTCTAAGCAATATCACCGTTACAGAGAGAGAAGTATTGAATTGTTTAGATAAACTCAAGGTAAATAAAACCGCCTGGACCTGATACAATCTCGCCTAGAGTTCTAAAGGAAGCTAAGAATGAGCTCTCCAAACCACTGACATTACTATTCAATAAATCCTTGCAGTCTGGAACTATGCCTGATCAGTGGAAGCTAGCCAACGTAACACCGATATTCAAAAAAGGCAGCAAATCCCTACCCAGTAACTATCGTCCAATTAGCTTAACCTCAGTTGTATGTAAAATGCTAGAAAACGGTCATACGAGACAGACTCGTAAATCACTTAGAGGAAAATAACATACTTAAAGATACTCAACACGGCTTTCGTAAAAAACGTTCCTGTTTAAACAAACCTCTTAGACTTCTTCCACGATATCCTCCAACCTCTACGATGGCGAGTAAAGCTGTAGATATTATATACCTTGATTTTCAAATGGCCTTTGACAAAGTTCCCCACAAACGTTTACTGCTAAAAAAAAAGCGCATGGAATACAAGACGGTGTGTTGAAATGGGATAGAAAATTGGCCTCAGCAACAGAAAGCCAAAGGGTAGTCATAAACGGTAAGGCATCTAAATGGACCAATGTTAAGTAGCGGGGTACCCCAGGGATCGGTACTAGGACCAATTCTCTTTCTAATTTACATCAAACGACATAGATGAGGATCTCACCTGCACAATCTCAAAATTTGCTGACGATACAAAAATTGCAAATAGCGTACTCTCAAAAGAAACAAGTTGACGATATGCAACACAATCTAGATAAATTGTCATGTTGGGCCCCAAATTTGGCAAATGAGTTTTCAATGCGGATAAATGTAAAGTACTACAAGCCGGATACCTAAATGAGAAAGCAAACTATTCGATGAATGGCACTCAGCTTAAGAATGTAAAACAGAGAAACTGATCTGGGAGTAACAATAGCGAGTAACCTAAACCGAGTCAACAATGTTCAGAAGTTGTTAAGAAGGCAAACAAAATAATTGGCTTTATAGGCAGGTCATTTGAGCATAAATCCAAAGAAGTTATCCTAACCCTTTACAATTCCTTAGTCCGCCCTCTTCTGGAATACTGCGTTCAATCCTGGTGCCATTATTACCAAAAAGATATAAACAAGCTAGAACGCGTTCAACGTAGAGTTACCAAAATGATACCTAGCCTAAAGAACAAACCATACGAAGCGCGTCTTAGAGAATTAAATCTATTTCCTTTAACCCAGCGCAGATTAAGAGGCGACCTTATTCAAGTGTTCAAAATCATCAAAGGCATCGACAATATGAACTCTAGTACGTACTTCACTACTCGACCAATCTAATTACACGCGGGGAAACGGTTGCCAAAATTTTTGGTAAATCTTTTAACTCGCACGAATCTAAGAATTTCTTCTTCAATCGAGTTGTCAACTTGTGGAATGGGCTTCCCCGAGACGTTATAGACTGCAGCACCGTTGATTCATTTAAATTCCGCCTAGACAAATATCTCGCATCAAACCCGCGACTGACTGCGTTTGTAAATGAATAACTTTATCCTCCCCTCAGTTACTAACCCATATGTCCCCTACTAACTTCCTAGTCCTGCCACGTTAGTGGCAGGGCAGTAGTTCCCTTTCCAATGTTCCCTTACCCACTCTAAACCACTGTTTGGACACTTGATCCTCAGTGTTTTGGAGGACAAGCAACCTAGAAGGGTCACTAGACCTGTTGTTGCTTGATTTCCTTTGTACTCCTTTGTACTCCTTTGTACTCCTTTGTACGTACAGCGGACCGATCGCAGGACCTTATGCAGAAATACCGGAAGCTGATCAAATTGTACAAGGAAAAGTGGCAAAGGATCATCGTTTCAGGGATTGTCCCCAGGATCGGTGTAGAGAACCGGTTCTACAGTATAGCCACCAGCGTAAATCGTCAACTTGCTGACCTATGCAGGAAAGAGGATATTAGATACGTCAACACCTGGGACAACTTCTACCATGATGAGTATTTGTTTTCAAGAGATGGCGTTCATTTGAACCAGGTAGGCGCAGCACGTTTTGGTCATCTGCTGAATGATACGGTAAAGGATTTTAAGACAAAACACGGGGTCGATCGTGTGTAACTAGGCAGGGCAGTGTAGATCTCACAAGAACCAGAAACTCGGAAAATGCGCAGTCAATTAAATGTAACCATAATTTTCTAAAGGTACTCTATGCAAATGCCCCCTAACATACAAAATGCATTATTGGATCTAGAGGAAATTGTGTTTACAGAAAATTATGATATAATCAGTATTACAGAATCTTGGTTAAATATGGAAGACAGAAATCTTCTAGCGGAATATACACTTCCCGGTTATACAATGTTTGAGAAAAATGTAATCAATACAAATGGAGGAGGCGTTCTGTTTTTTATCAAAGAAAGTCTTAATCCTGTCTAATGTCAAAACCTCAAATTGTGAATGTCGATATATCATATTTACTCTTGAAATATAATCAGGGGACTAAAATAACACTAGCTTTAATATACACACCTCCAGCTCAATCAGTGCAAACTGACCAAGAGATTTACGAAAACATTTAAGGAATATGTAACATTCAAGATACCGTAATTTATGGCGACTTTAATTTACCAGTAACAAAGTGGGGTGATATTCTTACTTCTCATTCCGGACATGACCTCTACGCCAACTTACAAGAAAGTTCTCTTTTTCAATTTGATCAATCTCCGACCCGTGGTAATAATGAGCTTCACCTTGTACTTGCAAGGAAAGAAGACTTAGTGGAGGGTTTGAATGTTGGTGATGAATTCAGTAACAGCGATCATCAAATGATCAGTTTCATTATAAAGCTTAATATTAATTAATCAAATAGCAGCAATGAGAAAGTTCCAAATTTCAAAAGAGCAAACTTTCATACACTCAGAGCAATACTTAAACAAACTGATTGGAGCTATTTGAGTAACAATAATGACATAAATACATCATGGGAATTGTTCACTACCACGTACTTCAAAGTGGTGCAAACGTGCATACCATTGAATAACCGACATTCATTCCATAATGATAAGCCTAAATGGTGTAATACAGAGATTGCAGACTTTGTTTACAAAGAAAATTGCTCATGAATGATTTAAGACATCGGAAAATTATGAGGAACGGAGATTACACCAACGACGAAGAACAGATGAATGATGTCCTCAATACCTTTTATGCATCAGTGTTTACAACAGAAGACCTTAGTGATATTCCTACACCACCGCCAGTTCAGTTAGACAATTCTGATGCTCTAAGCAATATCAACATTACAGAGAGAGATGTACTGACATGTTTGGAGAAACCTAGGTCAAACAAATCACCTTGACCCGACACAATATCATCTAGAGTTCTCAAAAGCAGCTAAATGTGAGCTTTCCAAACCACTGACATTGTTTATTCAATAAATCCTTGCAGTCCGGGACTATTCCTGATGAGTGGAAGCTCGCTAACGTAACACCGATATTATAAAAAGGCAGCAAATCGATCCCTAACCTCTTCGTAACTCAAAAGGGACTAGATCAAACAGGCTGTAAATATCCACATCTATTACCTGGTGGACTCTCCCCAAATGAGAGGAATTTCAGACCGATTGCTTTCATTAAATTGGAGTTATAAGAAGTAAAGAGGTTAAGATTATTGTCAAGTTCGTTGGCGCTACCTATAGTAACTATCGTCCAATTAGCTTAACCTCAGTGGAACGGTACCACTGAGCTAGCCGCGCGGCTAGTGTGTGTGTGTGTGTGTGTGTGTGTGTGTGTGTGTGTGTGTGTGTGTGTGTGTGTGTGTATGTATGTATGTGAGTGTGTGTGTGTGTATGTATGTATGTGAGTGTGCGCGTGGTAGTGCTCGAGTGTACGTGTATACTGTATATGTATGTGTGTATGTGCCTGTGAATAAATATATTATTATGTTTTTTACACCAACCAACTTCACATCCAAACTCAATTAATGAAATCAACAAATACATGTGGCATTCCGAGGACTCGAACCCAGGATACTCACATCGAAATTCCGCGCACTATGCATTACGCTATCATATGCAGAGAGATAGATAGAATGAGATAATATATATATTAAGTAACATCCCGTTCTTAACATTAATCATCAATTACAAACCCCAATGCACTTGAACAAACTAATGAAAGCATGTGGTCCTCCCGGGATTCGAACTCGGGACACCACACCCAGAACATAAGCATCTAAACCATTACACCACCAACACAGTTTTTTATATAAATTATATATATATATATATATATATATATATATATATATATATATATATATATATATATATATATACCGTATATATACTGTATACAGTATATACACAGTATATATAAACATATACAGTACATATATATATATATATATATATATATATATATATATATATTGCCTGACGCCGTGATCCCCGAAGGGGTGGCCGTGAATGAACCGCCCCATGCACCTCTGTCCCCAGTCAGTCGACGCCCCTCCTCCCAACCAGCACCGCCTTCATCCATATACTTCCTCACTCCATCCTTCCAACTCTCCTTCGGTTTACGTCCTTCCACCTCGCTCTCGTACACCCTCTTAGTCATTCTCTCGCTTTCCATACGTTCCACATGGCCGAACCATCTCAAGGTGTTCCTTTTCACACTTTCCAGCACATCTACCTACACACCACACTTCCTTCTTACTTCCTCATATGTCTGTCTATCCCTCCATGTAACTCCGCACGCACTTCTCAAGTAACTCATTTCCACCCCTCTCTTATATATATACTGTATATATGAGAGAAAGAGAGTTAGAGTTAGTGTATCAAGGACAGACAGAAAGCTAGGAGTGAGACAGGCCTGGGGGAAGGAACAAATGACAGGGGGGGCAGGGCGATATACAGTATATGACAAGGGAAGAAATATAATGATTCAACTTGATGAAAGGTAAAACATCGATGAAAGGCGTCTTTGATAAACATTTAAAATAAGATAATTCAGGTAAAAAATACGGGAACACAAGACCAGACCATTATTATATTCAGTTTCAGGGACGTCCTGTTTAGCATGTTCTGGCAATGGTTAGACGATTATATGATAACGTTAACCCTTAGGAGATCCGATGACGCATCTCTTCGTGGCGCAATGCATAAGTGTGTTGATTTTCGGTGTGAGCGTCCTTGGTTCGAATCCCCGGACTGCCACATGTGTTTGTTAATTTCATTAATCGAGTTTAGGAGTAAAGTTGGTTGGTGGAGAAAACATAATAATTAGTTACTGGCCATTATTAGACGATTTGGAAAATTTGACTTTTAGGTGCAATCATGATTTTAGCAACTATGTTTTCACAGTTTCACTTTGTTTTCTTCAGATACAGTGGCTATATATACCGAAGACCATGAGGAATTAGTATTTCCCCATTATCCAACAATTTTAAAGCACGCACCCTACTAGTGGGGAGTGCTATGGAGAGCAGGTAAAATGTGGGGTTGAAGACTATAGTAAAGCAATAATAAGCTGTGTTTTGACAATAACCGATTGCCGTGGGATACACAGTGGGTTGAGAGAGAGCTTTGCCCCCCTCACCTCCCCAGGACTTATTGAAAGGCTCATCTATGTTGCTATAGTCTATTCGCTGTAAGTAGGCGAGAAATCATGACCTCTAACCTCTGTAACTAAAGAACGACTAGAATAATCGAGCTAATATTTCTACCATTTGGGAAGAGTCAGTCAAGGAATAGATGTGGAAATATGCAGCCAATTTGCTCTATCCCTTTTTGAGATACAGAGGATAGAGGTAGTTATTTCTCGCCTACTTCCAGCGAATAGACTATAGTAATGGACCAAAATCTTTTCTCCTTTCCAGAACCTGTCGTTGGATAGTACTCACTTCCCACGGTCCTCGGTGTATAAAACCACTCTATCTGAAGAATAAAGTAAAACAAATATGAAAATAGTTGCTAACAACACAATCGCACCTAAAAGTCAGTAATACCGATTTTATTCAGATTTGGAGGGGTATATGGAAGTCACAAGGTATTTTGAGATAGTCTTTACCCTTATAATTCCCACAGATCCTTCTTAAATTGTTTAAAAATAATTAGCTAGAATAAAGTGTCAAAATTGCGTCATAATCATCCAAGGGCAAAATACACACCCAATAAAAGTTTCAGCAATTTCAAGCACCCAGCCATTACATTTCTGGAGACCCCAACATGGGGAAAAAAAAAAAAAAAAAAAAAACTTACCCATCCATAAACTATTATAATACATATAGGGTAAACATTAGCCCATACATTACGTGAACATGGAATTGCCTTACATATATCTGCCTGCTGAAAAATGCCTGAAATAAAACATTTACCTACTAACAAAATACTTGATATTTTACTCTTAAATACACACCCATTAAAATGGTCAGTATATTCAAGCACCCAACCTTTAACATTCTGAAGACCCCCAACACAGCATATTTAAGGGGAGGAAGACCGTTTGTTTGGTCTATTAATGAATTTCCTCGCTAGACCTCCATCATACTTAAATAAACAACCCCTAGACCCCTCTTCAAGATAAATGTGTACATTTTTCGGTAGAAAAATTTCCCTGCCGAAGGCCGGTTCCTCTTAAAATTCCAGGCCCGCTACCGATCGCCAGGATAAAATCGTCACCTGAATAGCACGAAAGGTCTTAAAATCGACAACGAAATGGGGGCTAATGGACCGAACGTCTTATAAACTCAAAATAAATGGGGCTAAACACTAGGAAGAAGGGGGACCAGAAAAACGTCCCATCTCCCCTTAACTTTTATTCTGCGACACCTGTCATCAGCTGTTCCTTTCACTCCCTCCCATTAGTTGATGTGTTTTATATCTTCCGGCCGTGTATCGATATATATAACCTGTGAAATGTTATATTCTCAGTCGCTGTTACAGGTTTCAGTTCTAGATTTTCATTTGGTAGACTCTCTCTTTCTCTCATTCACTCACTCGCTCTCGCTGTCTGCAGACGTCGTACATGTTCCTGAGAGTGAGTTGAGGAGCGACTGACAACCACCCACACACACACACACACCAGAGATACAAGAAAACAAACATATTCATTAAGAGAGAGAGAGAGAGAGAGAGTGAGAGTGAGAACAAGCTTTTAATTCCAAATACTGTTCACGGCTTGACTTGACTTGATGGATAGAGAACAGGTTTGCAAGTATATTATTTATATGTGGATTGGGGGTTCTGGGTGGGCATTAGTTAAAATAAGACTTCAGAGGCTATCAACCATATTGGATTATTAAGCCAGCACACTGTAAGTCAAGTATAACGTCAGGACTGGAGCCTCTCTGCGAAAACTCTAGTCCCTTCTGGGTGGGCAAATTTCATGACTTGTGTCACATCCCTCGCCACTGTGAAGCTTCGAGAGTTTCTGCTGTGCTCGACCCCTTTCGACTCTCTATAGCTCGCCACTCTGAGTTGTTTTGATGTGCCAGCCAGGGTCGACTATGACGTCTCAGTTGAGTGCGTCAATTGATTAATTTTGTATATTATTTAATGTTCTTAATAATAGATGGCGCTGTACTTGCCAATCTTCTGTTTTCTAGTTACTTTTCTGTACGTGTATAAGGGGTTCAGGCTGTGACGGAGGGTGTTGTAATTCCTCTTGAATTCATATGCAATTAGTATATACTCAACCAGCGTCTTGGATATATCGGCTCCTGGAGATTTGTGTGGAGGTGTTATCCTGTATTGTGTGCTACTAAATACCGCTAGCTGTGCTGATAACCAGGGAGTAGTGTCTTGGCTGTCATAGCCTCATTCCTATTATTATGTGTGTCATTAGTTTACATTAGTATATAAGGTTCTTTAATTTTTCCCTTTTTTGTTTGGTTGTTCATAATAGATAAATAACTTATAATTTATATATTCATCTTCATATAAATCTAAATTAATTTTACCTTTTTAATCTAGTTACTTCTGCAATTCTTTTATATAATAAGTAGACACCTTCTTATCTTTTATAATTGAATTATAACGAGGCCTATATCATATATTAATAGTGTCTCATTGTTTTTTTCTTACACCATTATATTCAATGTGCATTAGTTTGGTACACAGGGTTTAGTGGTAGTGGTAAAGATTTAATATAAGATCCCAAAGTGGCTTATGATATAATAACTTACCTAAATAAACTGCTATATGAAACTATAACTACCATCAATCTCTAAAATACACTATAACTGAGAATCTTGGCATAAAGTCTCGTTAACCAACCCGACTAATTACTCTCCTCACTGAAATTTACTTCTAATCAATTCAGTCTCGCCCCTGTGACAATTGGGAG
>CM064533.1:8532424-8649638 GCA_032716605.1 Paralithodes platypus | reverse complement strand
TAAGTACTACATGTCGGATGCCTAAATGAGAAAGCAAACTATTCGCTGCATGGCCCTCAGCTTAAGAATGTAAACAGAGAAACTGATCTGGGAGTAACAATATCGAGTAACCTAAAACCGAGTCAACAATGTTCAGAAGTTGTTAAGAAGGCAAACAAAATAATTGGCTTTATAGGCAGGTCATTTGAGCATAAATCCAAAGCAGTTATCCTAACCCCTTACAATTCCTTAGTCCGCCCTCTTCTGGAATACTGCGTTCAATCCTGGTGCCCTTATTACCCAAAAAGATATAAACAAGCTAGAACGAGTTCAACGTAGAGTTACCAAAATGATACCTAGCCTAAAGAACAAACCATACGAAGAGCGTCTTAGAGAATTAAATCTATTTCCTTTAACCCAGCGCAGATTAAGAGGCGACTTAATTCAAGTGTTCAAAATCATCAAAGGCATCGACAATATGAACTGTAGTATGTACTTCACTATCGACCAATCTAATTAGACGTGGGGAAACGGTTGCAAAATCATTGGTAAATCTTTTAACTCGCATGAATCGGAATCTAAGAATTTCTTCTTCAATCTAAAGGTCAATTTGTGGAATGGGCTTCCCCGAGACGTTATAGACTGCAGCACCGTTGATTCATTTAAATTCCGCCTAGACAAATATCTCGCATCAAACCCGCGACTGACTGCGTTTGTAAATGAATAACTTTATCCTCCCCTCAGTTACTAACCCATATGTCCCCTACTAACTTCCTAGTCCTGCCACGTTAGTGGCAGGGCAGTAGTTCCCTTTCCAATGTTCCCTTACCCACTCTAAACCACTGTTTGGACACTTGATCCTCAGTGTTTTGGAGGACAAGCAACCTAGAAGGGTCACTAGATCTGTTGTTGCTTGATTTCCTTTGTACTCCTTTGTACTTTGTACACTATAGCAGAGATAGGGCCATTATATCTCTGGTTTCCTCTTGGAGGGCTCTCATATATATTTGTTGTACATTTTTCGGTAGACAAATGTCCCGGCCGAAGGTCGATTCCTCCTATATAATCTATATAGGCAAACATTAATCCATAAGACGTCGGACCAAATAGTGTTAACCCGAGAAAAATAGCACGGAGGCCTGAAAAAGAAAATCGGGACAGAAATAGCGCCTCTCAAACTAGCAAGCCCCCGAGAAAACACCAGACAAACCTGGAAGTATAGACTAAAACACCAGACAAACCTGGAAGTATAGACTAAAACACCAGACAAACCTGGAAGTATAGACTAAAACACCAGACAAACCTGGAAGTATAGACTAAAACACCAGACAAACCTGGAAGTATAGACTAAAACACCAGACAAACCTGGAAGTATAGACTAAAACACCAGACAAACCTGGAAGTATAGACTAAAACACCAGACAAACCTGGAAGTATAGACTAAAACACCAGACAAACCTGGAAGTATAGACTAAAACACCAGACAAACCTGGAAGTATAGACTAAAACACCAGACAAACCTGGAAGTATAGACTAAAACACCAGACAAACCTGGAAGTATAGACTAAAACACCAGACAAACCTGGAAGTATAGACTAAAACACCAGACAAACCTGGAAGTATAGACTAAAACACCAGACAAACCTGGAAGTATAGACTAAAACACCAGACAAACCTGGAAGTATAGACTAAAACACCAGACAAACCTGGAAGTATAGACTAAAACACGAGAGAACCCTTAGGGAACCCCCCCCCCCCCCCCCCCCCGAGACAAGGTTACGGTTACTTTGGCAATATTAAGGGGACATGTGCCGGTTTTCTGGACCACTTTCTCCCTTATGTTTAGCCCCATTAGTTTTCAGATGTTAAGATGTTTTCCCCATTAGTTAGTCGATTTTAAGACCTTTCGCCCCATTTCTTCGTCAATATTTAGACTTTTCGAGCTATTTAGGTGTCGATTTTTTCCCTGGCGAATGATAGTGAGCCTGTAATGTTGGAAGAACCGGCCTTCGGCCGGGAAATTTGTCTACCAAAAAATGTACAACTTAATTTAGAAGGGGGATCTACTGGATGTTTTGTGTTTAATTTGATGGAGGTCTAGGGAGAAAACTAGAAAAATAATGAATACATGCAAAAATCGCCCAAAAGGTGAACCATCCCCTCATAAGACCGTTCGTGCCATTTAGGTGTCGACTTTTTCCTGGCGAGGAAAAGCGAGCCTGTAAATTTTTAAGGTACCGGCCTTTGGCCGGGAAATTTTTCTACCGAAAAATTTACAAATATATCTTGAAAGGGGAGTAAGGGGGTGATCTTTTAAAGCTTGATGGAGGTCTAACGAGGAAACTCAAAATTCAATATATATATGAAAAAGTAGCCCCAAAAAACAAGCACTAGCCCCTAACCAATATATCACAATAATCCACAAGACGTCGGACCAAATAGTGTTAACCAGAGAAAAATATAGCACGGAACCCAGAAAAAGAAAGTCCAAATATAAATGGCGACTGTCAAACTACCAAACCCCAGACAACCCGGGAAGTATAGTCAGAATTTGTTTAGGGGAAAATAGGTACTTTTTATTTGCTCATTTATGTGTATTTTTATGATTTTATTATTTTCCTCCCTAGACCTTCATCAAGCTTAAAGAACACTCGCCCAACACCCTCCTTCATGATAAATTTGTACAGTTTTCGATAGAGAAATTTCCCGGCCAAAGACCGGTTTCTCTTATATTACAGGCTCGCTATCGCTCGCCAGGAAAATATCGACACCTAAATGACACTAACAGTCGTAATATTGACAACATACTGGAACGAACGTCTTGAAATCCCAAACCTAATATGGAAAACATGAGGGAGAAGGTGGTCCAGAAAAAACAACTGCCTTCCCTTAACCCGAGAAAAAAAAATATAGCGCGGAACCCGAGAAAAGGCCGGAAAACCTGGAAGTATAGACTCAAGCCGGTATCACACGAGCGCTTTTTCCCTCAACATTTATCCTCAATGCTGGTCTGGCAGCTTCTGAGATCATCATTTACAATATTTCGGTCACCTAAATTCATCTACCATCAGTCTAGTTTCCGATACCAGTGCAAATATTCCCTAAATGTTGCCAGAAAATGTTGATCATCGAATGTTGACTATAAAAGCTCTCGTGTGATACCGGGTTATAACACAGCAGAAGCCTTAGGAACAAACTGCCACCCCCCGAGACATGGCTAGGGTTATTTCTGTTTTGTTTCTAGCTACATTGTTTGGGATTATTTTCACTGGTACCGGAAACTAGAATGAGGATGGATTATTTTCACTGGTACCGGAAACTAGAATGAGGATGGATTATTTGCACTGGTACCGGAAACTAGAATGAGGATGGATTATTTTCACTGGTACCGGAAACTAGAATGAGGATGGATTATTTTCACTGGTACCGGAAACTAGAATGAGGATGGATTATTTTCACTGGTACCGGAAACTAGAATGAGGATGGATTATTTTAGATGTCAGAATTGTTTAAAAGTTTGCCTCATAAACTGCCACACTAATATTAAGAGGTCAGTGGTTATTTGTTGAGTCTATATTTGGGTCTATTTATATATTCATTTAGTTATGAGTGTCCTCGCTATACCTTCATCAAGCTTAAGAAACACTCGCCCAACACCCTCCTTCAAGATAAATTTGTACATTTGTCGATATAATAATGCCCCGGCCGAGGGCCGGCTTCTCTTAAATTGCAGGCTCGCTATCGCTCGCCAGGAAAAAATCGACACCTAAATGACACGAAAAGTCTAAATATTGAAGAAAACAAAATGGGACGAAAGTTCTTAAAATCGCCAAACTAATGGGCAGAACGTCATAAAATCTTAAAACTAATGGGGCTAAAACACAACAGAAGCCTTAGGGAAGAGACCACCACCCCCCGAGACAAGGATAGGGTTATTTATTTGGCTGGCCGGCTAAAAAAAAATAAAAAAAATCACTGGTACCGGAAACTAGACTGAGGATAGATCATTTTAGATGTAATAATTGTTTAATTAACCCTTTGAGTACCAGCGACGTGTGTTATATTGTATTCTAGCTATATTTAGACGGTATTATGCAGCTTAGGAAGGAGCTGTGGTAGTTAAAAGGATTGATTGAGATAGTTTGAAGCCTTGTTACTACTAGGGTCCTTCCCAAGCTGACTAAAATCGTCTAATAGTTGCCAGAATATGATGAAAAGGACGTCCCGGCGACTAAAAGGGTTAAAGGTTTGTCTCATAAATTTCCAGATTAATGTTGACGATAATAGATGAGAGATGTTGCGTTTGTGTGATACTAGCTAAGAAGGAAATGATTGTGTTTATATATTTATCAGTTAATTAATGTATTTATTAGATATTTACTTAGTGTTCACCCTAAACCGCCATCAAACTTAAAACAAACAAAATAACACCCCTTCGATATAAATTTAGACAAATATCCCTCCTACATTACAGGCTGGCTATCGCTCGCCAGAAAAAAAAATACACCTAAATGGAACGAAAGGTATTAAAATGGAAAACACATGGGGATAAGTCTTAAAGTCGCCAAACTAATGATAATATATTTAAAAACTAATGGGGCTAAACATAAGGGAGAAGGGGTCGAGAAATACAAAATAATAGGGAAGATTTGAAGCAAAACATTTCTATCCCTGAAAAGAAAACTATATATCTTCGAGCAAGCCATCAAGGTCTGATAACAAAAGAAAAACTAAAAACGAGAATATGATCGCACCAGAACCGGAGGGCTGAAAACTATACACAACCAAAACAATGCACTAGAGACGAATATCACAATATAGTCAATTCACAACAACTCGGCCAGAAATACTGATACTTATCCTCCTTTAACTCAGAAAGGACCAGAATAATTGATCAGACACTTATATTTTTAGGTAGAGTCAACCAGGAAATAGCCGCTTACATTTACAGCCCGTGTCCTCTAGTCGTTTACGAGTTATCAGAGTTTAGAGGGTAAGATTTCTGGCCTAGTTATAGTAAATAGTCTACAACAAACGAGAAAATACTATCGTGAAATCTACTATTGATCCCAGACAAAATAACTGAAACAATAATTAGATGATCGCAGAATAACTGAAACAATAATAATAATTAGATGATCGCAGAATAACTGAAACAATAATTAGATGATCGCAGAATAACTGAAACAATAATTAGATGATCGCAGAATACTGAACCATAATTAGATGATCGCAGAATAACTGAAACAATAATTAGATGATCGCAGAATAACTGAAACAATAATTAGATGATCGCAGAATAACTGAAACAATAATTAGATGATCGCAGAATAACTGAAACAATAATTAGATGATCGCAGAATAACTGAAACAATAATTAGATGATCGCAGAATAACTGAAACAATAATTAGATGATCGCATAATAGAAAGAAAAGATAGAAACTTGGAACTTCAAAGCTTCAACATGAAAAACCTAGAGGTAAATTTGTTTTTCGTTTCTCTCTCTCTCTCTCTCTCTCTATATATATATATATATATATATATATATATATATATATATATATAACGTATATTTACATATATATATATATATATATATATATATATTTATATATTTATATATATCTCCTTTACTTTGTCTATCTCATGTCTAGTTCTTCAAATTGTTTCACCATATTGAATTTTTTCGCAATGATGTCACTACTGTATTAGCTATACTTATTTCTATTAAGTACTCACTTGATAACTTATTATATTTATTTAATATTATTTGATATATACAGTATATCTCTCTCTCTCTCTCTCTCTCTCTCTCTCTATATATATATATATATATATATATATATATATATATATATATATATATATATATATATATATATATATATATACACCGGTATAATATATTTGTTTTATTTTTTAATTTTGGGTATAGTCGTGGCCTTTAGCTATAATGCTCCCTAGAGTATTAGGGTTTGCATTGAAAGATATATTAATACTTATATGAATAATTATAATAATAATAATAATAATAACATTTATGATAATGATAATAATTATAATACAGTACTACTAACAATAATACACCAGGAGAGTGAGAGGGTCCAGGTAGCAACAGTAGGGGTGGAAACTATCAACCCGCAAGAAAAGTCTGCCAGAAGGAGTCGGGAATGGGAAGTTAATGACTTACTCTGATATATGAGAGAGAGAGAGAGAGAGAGAGAGAGAGAGAGAGAGAGAGAGAGAGAGTGTGTGAGAGAGGGAGAGAGACTATCAACCCCCGAGAAAAGTCTACCGTAAGGAGACGGGAATGGGAAGTTAATGACCCACTCTGATATATGAGCGAGAGAGAGAGTGAGAGAGAGAGTGAGATAGAGAGAGAGAGAGAGAGAGAGTGTGTGAGAGAGGGAGAGAGACTATCAACCCCCGAGAAAAGTCTACCGTAAGGAGACGGGAATGGGAAGTTAATGACCCACTCTGATATATGAGCGAGAGAGAGAGTGAGAGAGAGAGTGAGATAGAGAGAGAGAGAGAGAGAGAGAGTGTGTGTGAGAGAGGGAGAGAGACTATCAACCCCCGAGAAAAGTCTACCGTAAGGAGACGGGAATGGGAAGTTAATGACCCACTCTGATATATGAGCCAGAGATAGTACAAAGGAGAACAATGGGTATAAAGGAAGTCAAGCAATAACAGGTCTAGTGACCCCTCGAGGTTGCTTGCCCTCTAAATCACTGCTATTCAAAGTGTCCAATAGTGGTTCAGAGTGGGTAAGGGACAATTGGAAAGGGAAGCACTGCCTTAAGACCAATGTCCTTGGCAGGGTTAGGAGATGTTAATAGGGAACAATTTGAGTTAATAACATAAAACGATGTATCTGAGAAAAAGATAATTAATTTACAAATGCAATCAGTCGCGGGATTTAAGGTGAGGTGCTTGTCGAGGCAATGTTTAACCCGTCCAATACCTGTGACGGCAGAGAGCCATCGGTAGATAAATCACTTCCCAGTCCCAGCGATGGCGGCTGCCAGCCGTCAGTAATATACGATCCTTGTAACTGCCAGTATCAGGCAGTACCTGGTACCACGACGTTTGAGCACTGCTCTAAGACCTTGGCAACACTTCTCAACTTATATCCAAGCCCCCACAAACTGGGAGAGGCAGTATTCCTCCTTCTTTTGAGGTGGGAGGTTGATATTTCTTGCCTCTGAAGCCATTTTGGCCACATTTCTTGGGACTGGGGGGTACATTTATGCTAGTACCCTATGGTACAGTAGGGGTTAAAGGAATCAACGGTGCTGCAGTCTATAACATCTCAAGGAAGCCCTTTCCACAAGTTCACAACTCGATTAAAGAAGAAATTCTTAGACTTGTGCAAGTTGATAGATTTACCAATAATTTTGCAACCATATCCCCGTGTGTAGTTTGATTGGTTGATCGTAAAGTACTTATTACAGTTCATATTGTCGACACCTTTGATGATTTTGAAGACTTGAACTAGGGCACCTCTTAATCTGCATTTGGTTAAAGGAAATAGATTTAATTCTCTAAGACGCTCCTCGTATGGTTTATTTCTTAGATTAGGTATCATTTTGGCAACTATACGCTGAACCCGTTCAAGTTTATCAATATATTATTGGTAGTAGGGGCACCAGGATTGAACACAATATTCCAGAAGAGGACAGACTAGAGAACTGTAAAGTGTGAGGATTACATCTTTGGATTTATGCTCGAATGACCTGCCTATAATGCCAATTACTTTAATTGCCTTCTTAACAATTTTAAACAATGTTGAATTGGTTTTAGGTTACTCGATATTGTTACTCCCAAATCAGTTTCTCTGTCTACACTCTTTAGCTGAGTGCCATTCATTGAATAGTTTGCTTTCTCATTTCGGGTCCCAATATTGAGTACTTTACATTTATCTGCATAAAAAAATAATTTGCTAAATTTGAGCCCAACTTGATATCTTATCTAGGTTATTTTGCATATCTTCTACATGTTCGTTTGAGAATCCAGTATTTGCCATTTTTGTATCATCTACAAACTTTGATATTGTGCAGTTGAGGCCCTCATCTATGTCATTTATATAAACTAGGAGGAGAACTGGCCCTAGAACCAATCTCTGGGGTACCCCACTAGTTACATTGGTCCATTTCGATGCTTTACCGTTTATGACTACCCATTGCTTTCTTTCACTGAGTCAATGTTCCATCCATCTCAACACTCGCCCTTGTATTCCATGCGCTTGTAATTTTATCAATAAACGTTTGTGGGGTACTTTGTCAAAGGCCTTTTGAAAATCAAGGTATATAATATCTACAGCTTTACTCTCGTCATATGGGTTGAGGGTATGGTGGAAGAAGTCTAAGAGGTTCGTCAAGCAGGAACGTTAGTTACAGAAGCCATGCTGAGCATTTTTTAGTATGTTAATATCCTCTAAGTGATTTACGAGTCTGTCTCTTATGAGTGTTTCTAGCATTATACAGACAACTGAGGTTAAGCTAATTGGACGATAGTTACTAGGTATAGATTTGCTGCCTTCTTTTAATACCAGTGTTATATTAGCGAGCTTCCATTCATCAATCCCGGACTGCAAGGATTTATTAAAAAGCAATGTCAGTGGTTTGGAGAGCTCACATTTAGCTTCTTTTAGAACTCTAGGCAACCTTGTGCCGGGTCCAGGTGATTTGTTTGAGAGCGAAAGTTACATAGAGTTACACAATGTTATGTAGATACACAGACTACACAGACCCCGAGGTTCTTACTAGGCAGCCTGGCCTTACAAAGTACTACTTTTTTTCTTTTTATATCACCTCAGCCTCCTCTAGATAGAGGTCAAGCCTTCCCGTGAAAGAGTTAATTGTGTCGCTCTCCACCACTCTCGCTGGTAGTCTGTTCCACTCTGTCACCACTCTGTAGGTGAAGACATTTTTTGTGACATCTAGGTTTGCTTTTTTGGCATTTAAGTTCATTCCATTTCCGCGAATTTGAGTATTATTGTTGAATGTGAATAGCGCATTTCTATTGACTTTGTCGAAGCCTTTCAGTATCTTAAAGCACTCAATAAGTTGACCTCTCAACCTCCTCTTTTTTATTGAGAACAGTTTCAATCGTTTAACTCTTTCATCATATGGTTTATTTCTCAACTATGGTATCATCTTCGTCGCTCTACGCTACACTGACTGGAGTCTTACAATGTCCTTGTTCAGATAAGGTGACTAGAACTGCACACCATATTGAAGGTGGGGCCTCACCATACTTTTAAACAGTGGCACTATTACGTTCTAAGGTTTATAAGTAAAGAGAGAGAGAGAGAGAGAGAGAGAGAGAGAGAGAGAGAGAGAGAGAGAGAGAGAGAGAGAGAGAGAGAGAGAGAGAGAGCGAGCGAGCGAGCGAGAGCGAGAGAGACTGATACTGGCTATCAACCCCCTTGAAAAGTCTACCAGAAGGAGACGGGAATGGGAAGTTAATGACCCACTCTGATATATGGGAGAGAGAGAGAGAGAGAGAGAGAGTGTGTTGTGTGTGTGTGTTTTACACTGAGATACAAGGAATAGTTCGTATCTCAAAAGCCTTGCTTCCCATTCCAAGGATATAATTTTGGTTGTGTGCAGGCTAAGATAGTGCTATTCACGTTGACAAGCATATATTTTAAGTTTAATTACTTTAATGAGTTGACCTTATAGTTTACGCAATTGCAACAGCAAGAGACCGAGAGCTTTCAACCGTTCCTCATAGCTCAGTATACTATTTGATTAAGAGGGAATGGACATATTAAGAGGGGATGGACGTATTAAGAGGGGATGGACGTATTAAGAGGGGATGGACGTATTAAGAGGGAATGGACGTATTAAGAGGGAATGGACGTATTTTCTTGCTCATTTATTTATCTTTTTATCATTTGTTTTAGTACTCCCCTAGACAGGTTGTCCCCTAAGGCTGACGAGTCCAATCTACCCAGATTTGTAGAAGGTTGTCTCCTCTAGACGGGTTACCGACCAAAGCTGACGAGTCTCATCCACCCGAATATGCATAAGCTTTTCTCCTAGACGGGTTGCCAATCAAATGGTATCGAGTCCCATCCACCCGAACTCACACATTCCCGTGTATTTCCGTGTTGTCTTCTTTACTTCAATGCACTGCTTGGAGAACGTTAGGTCTTTATACAAATTACAATATCAGATTGCTTTTCCAAGTTAATAACTTTTAGTTTCTTTCCCAATAACATGACTTGGTGCTAGCCTGGACGAAAGAGAGAGCGAGAGATCACGCCATAAACTTGGGTGAAAAAAACTGTCAACTTCCGGGGAAAACTGATGGAAGACGAGGACAGGAAAGCGTTATGAAATTTTGGAAGTAGACCTTTGACCACCAGAGGGAGCATAGGAGATGAGAGGGAACACCACGAGTGATATAGTGTGTGTGTGTGTGTGTGTGTGTGTGTGTGTGTGTGTGTGTGTGAAAGAGGGAGAGAGTGGTCAAGAGCTTAGGAGATGAAAGAGAAGACCACGAGTGATTTAGTGTGTGTGAGAGAAAGTGAGCCTGTATTGTTAGGAGTAATCGGCCTTCTGCCAGGATATTTTTTTACCAAAAAATGTACAAATTTATCTTGAAGGGAGGTCTTGGGAGTGTTTTTTTAAGCTTCATGGAGGTCTAGCGAGGAAATTAATATATATATATATATATATATATATACCGGTACTAGGATGGGTACCCGGCGTTGCCCGGGTTTAAATTCTACTACCATAATCACCATCATCAATCACTGCTACCACAATCATCACAATACTTCTACAACCATAATCACCGGCCTCGACCTCCCTGTGCCTCATTAAACGGCGACCTCGATTTCGGCCGCTAAATGACCTCCGATTTTGGATCTGCCCTCATCCGTACCCCAATTTTGGGGAGCTGCGAACAACTATCGTTCCATACACCTTTTCGATCGGAGGCCTCCTTCTGCCCCAAACGGCAATTTTTTTCGCATTTTTTTCGCTCCCGTATACTACATAAGTTCTGCCGAAAATTTTATTAAACAAAAGTGTCTCTGATTTCCACTAAACTCGCCTAAAACCATCTCCAAAGCCTGGGCTTTCCAACGGTGCCCCACACTCCCACCTGCACCAAAACTGTGGTAGGAGTTTAGTAACAAAGGTCGGGTAACTGACAAACAGACAGACAAACATTGACCTTTATTTATTAAGATATATATATATATATATAGTAACCCTGCAGTAAAGGCAGAGGGAAACTAGATTAAGATTACGAAGGAAAGAGTATACAAATGCTATCAATTCCTAAGACAATGTATGGGAAATAAGCCAACAGATACAGCACAGAAAACACTATTACACCCAGACAACAAAGCCGTATAATGAACACCATATTACACAAGTAAAGGAAGTGAAAATACTATATACCACCGAGATAGAGAGAGCACTGGAGATGGACAGTAATAAGTAAGCAGATAGAACAGCTGGGACAACTCTATCACACCCATAGAAACGCAACGGGAAACGAAGATAACATCACAGTAGAAGAAGGGGGAATATTGTCTACCACTGAGAAAAGAACACTGGACACGAGAGATAAGAAGACAACAAAATGAGACAGCAGAATATATAACAAGAGACACGAAAACAACAGAAAAGAAGTCAACATAAAGAACTCAACAGGAATGAAAACAGAAAAGTAGAAAACAGAAAAACAAATAACTCAACAGAAAAATTAAAACAAAATAAGAAGACAACAACAAACTGGTTCCTCCTAAAATGCAGGCTCGCTTTCGCTCGCAAAGAAAAAAATGACACTTATTATCACGAAATGTCTTAAATTTGACAAAGAAATGTGGAGAAAGGTCCTAAAATTGACAAAGAAATGGTACGAAAGGTCTTAAAAGCAACAGAAAAGAACCCAACAGATTCAGCAGAGGGAAATATTGTGAACCCCGAGAAAAGGCAGGGAGAAACTATTATATAATCTTGGCCGAAAGAGTAGCAAGAAAACTACCAATCCCCGAGAAAATATACGGGAAACGATTATAAGATCACGGTAGAAAGAGTGGCAAAAATACCATCAACTCCCAAGCAAAAACACAGGAAACGAGTCTAAGATCGTCGTAATAATCTCGGTAAAAGAAACAATCCCAGTGGCTAGAAAAGTATCAACACTCGATTAAAGGTACGGGAAACTATTATATGATCACAGTAGAAAGAATGGGAATATCTTGAGCAGCCCCCACGGGAAATGAATATAAGATTCCGGTAGAAAAATTGACAAGAAAACTATTCAATTCCTGAGAGAGTCTACGGGAAATATATATATTAGATAACGGCAGAAAAATCACGGGAAACGAGTATAAGTTCGTCGTAATAATCTCGGTAAAACAAACTATCCCAGTGGCCACAAAAGTATCAACGCCAGAGAAAATGTACGGGGAACTAATATACGATCACGGCAGAAAGACTGACAAGAAAACTATCAGTCACCTAGAAGGTCCACGGGAAACGAGGATTAGCTTTAGTCTATTCGTGTAAGTAGGCGAGAAATCATGATATCTATCATCTCTTACTCAAAAAGGGCTAGAGCAAATTGGCTGTAAATTTCGACATCTATTCCTTGACTGACTCTTCCCAAATGGTAGACATATTAACTCGATTACTCTATTCGTTCTTGAGTTACAGAGGTTACGTAAGATCGACGTAAAAATATCGATAAAAGAAACTATCCCAGTGGCCACAAAAGTATCAACTCTCGAGAAAATGTACGGGAAACTATTATATGATCACAGTAGAAAGAGTGGCAAGATCTCGAGCAACCCCCAAGGGATAATGAATATAAGATCCCGGTAGAAAGGTTGACAAGAAAACTATTCAACTCCCGAGAAAGTTCACGGGAAACTAATATATGATCACGGCAGAAAGATTGACCAGAAAACTATCAACTCCAAACAAAATCACGGGTAACGAGTATAAGTTCGACGTAACCATCTCGGTAAAAGAAACTATCCCAGTGGTCAGAAAACTATCAACAGAAGAGAAAATGTACGGGAAACTAATATGCGATCACGGCAGAAAGAGTGACAAGAAAACTATCAACCACCTTGGAAAACCACAGACAACGAGGATTATCTATACTCTGTTTCTTTTCAGCTGACGATAAATTGAATCCCTTAGCAGCTAATTTATCGATACTTAATGGAAGAATATGAAACTACTATGTCTATGCATCATGTTAAGACCACGTTTATATAATTAGCGCCATATTTCACAACAAAATCTTCAAAATAACAGACATCTTTGATGGGAACTTTGCAATTTACCGTCAGTTGAAAAGAAACAGAGTAGTAAACCAACACACCTCGAAGCTTTACTGTTACCATCTATAGTCTGTTCGTTATTGGTAGGCCAGACATTGGCAACACTAACTTCTATAACTCAAAACAAATAGGGAGTAATCTAGCTAATTTTTCTACCATTTGGGAAGAGTCAGCCTGGGAACAGGTGTGGACATTTACAGCCCATTTGCTTTAGCCATTTTTGATTTACATAGGTTAGGAGTCACGATTTCTGGCCTACCTATAATAAATGGACTTTGTGCGACACATATGAAGCACCCAACACCTCGAAGCCTCACTCGATAATCTCGGGGCCTCGCAAGAGTGACAGGCTACTGAGCAGCCGACAGTCCCGAGGTTAAACACAAACAAATAAAGAGGCCCTAGAAAATAATACGCGAAATTACTATATCATCACAGTGGATAATTATAATATATATATATATATATATATATATATATATATATATATATATATATATATATATATATATATATATATATATATAAATTATATAAATTATACAGTATATACATATATACTACGAACGCCCTAGAAAAAGCACAGGAAACTAATATAACATTACGGTAGAGAGAGTGACAAAAAGACTATCAAGCCACCGAGATAAAAACACAGGAGACGCGAGAGTGGCTTGGCACAGAGACAGGGGGCGGGGTGGAGAGACTTATAACACTCTGGGAGATACTAATTAACTAGGGTGGTACTGTGTGATGATGTGGTTCTCTATCTACTCTTCTATTGCAGCTCTTACCTCTTCTTCTGCAGGTCAGGTCAGGTCAAGTGAAAGTATTGAGGGATAAGCCTTTACAACGGCACCTCGTAGCTACTTTCTACTTTGTCTCTGTTCTGAAGAGTGTAGAGAGGGAAGAAGGGGTGTTGGAAGGAGAGGAAGCTGTTGGAGTGGCTTTGTTATGTGTGTTATTAGTCTGCATACGTCATCGGGGTGTCCTCCGACGGGGTGCGAGCACAAGAAACACGCTAGGACGTACTACCACACCCACTAAATGTCTGCATTGGCTGGGTTCGAACCGTGGTCAAGCAGATTCACAGGTGAACGTGCTCTCTAATCGACCACCGCCGCTCTTCTTCTTCTTCTTCTTTTTCTACGTCTTCGTCTTCTTCTTCTTCTTCTAGCATTAGTATCATGTTTTTCTTTTTTCTGTTTGTTTTTGTTATGCCTCTTTTGTCGACATAATATAGAGAAAGTAGGGGCAGGGTGCTAGTAATCCTCCTCCCCTTGTATAATTCTCCTACCTGACGAGACAGAGAAACGGGTGAGGGAATGTGAAAGTGGTCCCGGACCCTGAGAATGGGAACTTTAAATGTTGTTTCTGTTCGGGCTGTGTCTCGTGTCGGCCATCCCCAGCAATGGGGTGTGTGCCTGAGTATATACATACATACATATACATACATACAGACTATTACCCCAACCTGCCCCCTTGTTTTGCTTTTTGGCTATTATTAGAAGATTGTATTCAGATTAGGAAGAGTATATGGAAGTCAGAGGTTTAATTGAGATAGTCCCTACCCTTATAATTCCCACTGATCCCTCCTAAACTGTATACAATCTCCGCCAATAATATTAGTGTCTAGAATATCAAAACAGAACTCACCAAGATAAAACTATTAACCCTCTAGGAGAATTCACAGGCAAGGAGTCAAATGTCCGGGTAGATATAGCAAGGGGAACACTATAACACCAACATAAATATATACACGGGAAAGCCAACATAAAAGCACTGTAGAAGAAAGGGAAATACTACGGTATGTTTCTTTCCACCTGAAGGTAAATAAATAAATAAATAAATAAATAAATAAACACACACACACACACACACACACACACACACACACACACACATACACACACACACACGAAGCAATTATTAAATCACAGAATCAAAAGTGGTAAGTAAACTATCAACTTCCGTGAAAATGTAAAGGAAACGAGTATAAGATCAGGGTAGAAAGTTCGTTAAACTACTATCAACACTCGATAAGGGAAACCCACGAGAATATAATATACGATCACTGCAGAATAAGTGGTGAGAAAGCTATCAACTCCCTAGATAATGTAACGGAAATAAGTATAAGATCAGGATCGAAAGATCGTTAAACTACTATCAACCCCCGAAAAAAAGAAACCTACAAGAATCAAATATACGATCACAGCAGAGAGTGCTAGGAACACTATCAACTCCCGAGGAAATGTACGGGAGTTGAGTAGGCCTATAAGATCACGCTGGAAAGAATAACGGGAAAAGTTTTAACACCCTGGAAAAGGCAGGGACACACTAGTACAAGATCACGGTAAAAATAGTGTCAAGAAAACTATTTAAACATTTATGACAAAATAAAGTAGTTGAGGTGATGGTAATCTGCTGATCGTTGTCATCCCCTAGACTTTCCTCTTAAACTAAATTGTGTAATATCCCCGTAAATATGAGATATTTCCAAAACCACCACATAGTAAAGTATATTTACTATTGCTAGGTCTAATCATTCTGAAATTTATGAAAGGTAAAGTATATATATTATTGGTAGGTCTATTCATTCTAAAATGTATGAAAGGTATTTTTGAAACACCCTGTATATAAACTAGAAACGCCCTAGAAAGGCACGGGAATCGAGTGTAACATTACGGTAGAGAGAGTGACAAGAAGACTATGAAGCCACTGAAATAATAACACAGGAGACGCGAGAGTGGCTTGGCCCAGTGACAGGTAGGCTGGAGAGGAGGAGGTACGTACATAAAACACTCGGGGAGATATACTACTAATTTATAGGGGGGTACTGTGTTATCATGTGGTTCTTGCTCCATTCTTCCATTCTACAGCTCCTCCTCCTCCTCCTTCTCTTCTTCTTCTTCTTTGTCTGCTGTATCAATATCCTCATCATCGTCTTCTTCTTTCTTCTTCATCATCATAATCTTCTTCTTTTCCTTCTTCTTCTTCTAATCTTCGTCTTCTGGTTTAGCGTCAGCATCATCTTCTGTATCTTATTTTTCATTCCTATGTATTTTTGTGTCTGCTTCCTTCGTCTTTTTATATTTCGTAGCTGATTGATTTCACTGTTTGAATTATCGTCTCTCTCTCTCTCTCTCTCTCTCTTCATCTTTGCTATCCTTTCCTTCCACTTTGTCTTAGGGTTGCTATCTCTACTAGCATTAAGTCCTGGCCACCTCGCGGGGATCGTAAGATATGTGTGGCCAGTGTCTAAATGTAAATCTATGTACATTTCTCTCTCCTCTCCCTTCCACCCCTCTGGCATTTCCATAATTATTCTACACCAATTATGGCTATACCAACACCGACTCTCATGTTCATTTCACTTCATGTCCTATTTATCAACATCACCACCATCACCACCACAATCACCATCAGCACCACCATAATTATCATCATCACTACTGTGACGCCTACCAGCGTTGGCAGAATCGCCTCTCGTTAGCCACTAGCGCTCGCCAGGGCAGTGAAATGGGCTACAGTTATCAGAGAATGTTGTTCTTTCTTTCATAGTACTTGCATTGTTACACACAGTCCAGTGGTGGTCTTTATTTTAGTCTGTGACAACGGGAAGTATTTTACATCATTAGTAGAATATAAGATGCATTGTAGTGTGCAGTTGAGAGAGAGAGAGAGAGAGAGCGGGCAGCGAGGGGGTAGTGAGTGTTGCCTCCCTCCTCCCTCCTCCTCCCGGAGGAGTTTTCCCGCCTTCGCGCGGGCTTTCCCACGCCTTTGATTGGCTGGCGGACCCTGACGCGTCCAGGACGCCTGCTGCCTTGTGACGTCTCGGCCCGTGATTGGCCGACCATCGCGCCCTTGCGAGCTCCTGTGTAACTAACCTCCTGCGTAAGGGTCCCGAGGAGCTACCCTCCTCAGAGCAGGCTAGGGGCGCTCACGACTAACAACCTTTTTATACCTGTCCCCCATATCTCCACCATTCTGATACTGTCTCTCTCACTCAACTTCCTTTCTTTCATTCCTCTAATCTTTTAACGTCACAACACTCCCTTTGGGTTCTGTACACGATTTCATATCGGCCCATCGTATTGTGTGTGTCGCTCTCATATATATTTACATGTATTAGAATAGGCTATAAGGGTTCTTAGTCTATGGAGGTTTGGTGACTGTGTGTATCTCCCTCATTATCATTAGTGCTCTGCTCGGTTATTTAATGCTAGACTGGGATAAGGCTTATGTTGTCGTTGTCACCGATGTATGTACGGTTTGCTTATACCTACACGACTTCAACGGTTTCTGTGGTAACCTAGGTTGTCCTTTTGGTTGTGTCTTTTGCGAGTGCAGCATCGTGTTGTAAGAGGGTATTAGCCTACTTCCTTATAACACAGTGCTGCCTCTTTGCTTGACTTTAGAGGGATTGCCAGAGTAGAACAAGGATACTTGAGATCTGGATCTACCAAGAGAGCATCCCCGTCATTAACGTAACTTTAATCATACCGCCTTAAAGACAACGCTAGGCTATGAGCCTGTCTTGCTCAGCCACAGTTTCCTAACCTTGATATCCCAGCTAGACTTTATTCGCCGAGCAGACACTAGTTAGGACATAAGCTCTTTTGTTATGTATGCATTATTATTCACAGCATTTATTAGTGTAGGTTTTTGTTGAGTTGCACTGTTTCGTTGGTGAGGAAGTATTTCATTTAGTGTCGAGCATTACTACCGTTGCGCATTTATAGTATTCTCGTGTCAGTTAACATTATATGTCCTATCTTTTAGTGTATTCAGTCTACACGTGTGGTGTCCTGCCTCCTGCCTTTATATACAGTAATTTAAGATACGAGCATCTTATGAGCATCAGACTTTCTTCAGAAGTTTCCAGGTCTATGCTGTAGGACTATACTTCACTTTCTTTCAGATAGGAGTGAAGAGTTTATTGTTGATAGAGTAACTATATTGAAGCATCTTTTTTATTGTATTAAATCTTGCAGTGATTTAATTGATCTTTCCATAGATTCCTTTTTATGCATTTTAACGTAACTTGCATCTTGTTTGTTATCAGGCTATACCAGTGTAGGTTAGCCTGAAGTAGAGTACATTTATGCCCAGTTAAGGATACCCCGTTATCGCAGATTAACTCTGGAGGGTATAGGTGTTTTTGTTCGCCGGCATATAAGTTCGAGGGTTTGGATCTAGCGTACCGTTGTTGCATAGTGCCCTATTACTAGTCCAATCATTAAGTGCCCTTGTTTTATTCGTAGCCCCGGTCGTAACACTACCAATGCTATCACCAGACACAAACACCTTAGCATTTCTTTATTTATCAACATCACTACTCTTCCTCACCACAATTACCATCATCATCACCACTACTATTGTGACGTTAACCACTCCGTTAGAGCCGCATGGCTTGTCCTACAGTGACTCGCTAGGATCGCCAGGGCAGTGGATGGGGCTACAGTTTATGTATTAGAGTGTGCTTTATTTCATATGAAAGCTCGTGTCATGGGCAGTCCAGAAAGGCTCTTTGTTTTCACCCATGTCAAGGCTTTATATATTTAATTGTAAAGTATATGTTTTATCATTAACTAGTAATGATGGGATCTGGGAGAGAGAGAGAGTAGAACAGAGTGAGAGGGAGCGCGCAGTGTTTTTTGTCCCGCTCGATGACGTCACGGCTGGCTGCCTCGTGGGGGTTGGTGGAGAGAGGTCCTTACCATGCTGCTAGCTCCCTTGCTAGTGGCTAGAGGACTTGTAACCGCTTTTTTCCCACGCGCCTTGAGCTAGTGCGAGTATATATACAGTTCCTCGCCACTCTCTCCCTCAGATCTGGTTTCTAGAACGCATCCATCTTTTTCCCTTGCTACCTGTCCCCCGCCGCTCCGCACCTGAGAATCTTTTCCTCTGCCTACCTCTCTCTTTTTCATATCTTTCACCACCTTTTTATTAATATTATACCCCCTCTGGTTAACTCTGCAAAATCAGCTTCATGCTGGCCAGTTGTATTGTGCGTTAAGGTCTGATATAACCCATGTATGTTAGTTGTTAAGATAAGTGGATCACGAAGCATTGGGGTTGGCTTTCATATTGCCGCTTCCTATAATTATTAGTGTTCTGCTGGATTAGATAATGCTAGACTGGGAGTATGATATTATAAGGTATTGTTTCCTATGGGTGCTGGCTTTAGTTAAAAGCTGCACGACATACCTGAGAACTGGAGTTGATTGAGTAAATTCTAGTCTGTGTGCCATTGAGAGTAGAGCATGCACGAATGAGGGCTTTTTGCCTATACCATTCTGCACTGTTCTAGTCTCGATTGTTTGTCTTTGAGGTACGCCAGGAGAACGCTTAATACTTCGGTATTAAGGTTTCTCAAGAGAGCTACCCTTCATTATAACGTAATATTTGACGCACAGACTTGAGATTTGCACTAGGCTATGCAGCATGCCATGCGCACCAGTATCTCGTATCATTGACTCTAGCTAGACTTTATCAATCATAGTAGACATTAAGTAAATTAAACCAAGTACTCTTTTTATGCATACCCATTTATGATTACACAAGCATTTCGCAGCCTAGTTTGATGTATGGAGACACAAACGACTTAGGCTCTTTTTGTTGATAGGAATACTGCATTGTCGTGGCGATTATTATTGTTGTAGTGCTTAGGATATTCTTGGCTCCGACGGCATTATATATTCTGCCTTTTTGTGTGCATAGCCTGCACGAGCATTGTTCCGCTGCCTGCCTTTTTGGGTTCCATTTCCGATACGAGCATCTTTATAGCATCTAACATTTAAAGAAGATTCCTTGTTAGTGTTGAAGGACTTTAGTGCACTTTCTTTCATGCAGGAGTGCCTGACATTTATTGATTAAAGTAACGTAAGCTGTAACTTCTCTTACCACCTTACTTTGCATACCATAACCAAGCACCTTCGGTGCACCCTAGCCAACGTAACACCGATATTTAAAAAAGGCAGCAAATCCCTACCCAGTAACTATCGTCCAATTAGCTTAACCTCAGTTGTATGTAAAATGCTAGAAACGGTCATACGAGACAGACTCGTAAATCACTTAGAGGAAAATAACATACTTAAAGATACTCAACACGGCTTTCGTAAAAAACGTTCCTGTTTAACAAACCTCTTAGACTTCTTCCACGATATCCTCAACCTCTACGATGAGAGTAAAGCTGTAGATATTATATACCTTGATTTTCAAAAGGCCTTTGACAAAGTTCCCCACAAACGTTTACTGCTAAAACTAAAAGCGCATGGAATACAAGACGGTGTGTTGAAATGGATAGAAAATTGGCTCAGCGACAGAAAGCAAAGAGTAGTCATAAACGGTAAGGCATCAAAATGGACCAATGTAAGTAGCGGGGTACCCCAGGGATCGGTACTAGGACCAATTCTCTTTCTAATTTACATCAACGACATAGATGAGGGTCTCACCTGTACAATCTCAAAATTTGCTGACGATACAAAAATTGCAAATAGCGTACTCTCAAAAGAACAAGTTGACGATATGCAACACAATCTAGATAAATTGTCATGTTGGGCCCAAATTTGGCAAATGAGTTTCAATGCGGATAAATGTAAAGTACTACATATCGGATACCTAAATGAGAAAGCAAACTATTCGATGAATGGCACTCAGCTTAAGAATGTAAACAGAGAAACCGATCTGGGAGTAACAATATCGAGTAACCTAAAACCGAGTCAACAATGTTCAGAAGTTGTTAAGAAGGCAAAACAAAATAATTGGCTTTATAGGCAGGTCATTTGAGCATAAATCCAAAGAAGTTATCCTAACCCTTTACAATTCATTAGTCCGCCCTCTTCTGGAATACTGCGTTCAATCCTGGTGCCCTTATTACCAAAAAGATATAAACAAGCTAGAACGAGTTCAACGTAGAGTTACCAAAATGATACCTAGCCTAAAGAACAAACCATACGAAGAGCGTCTTAGAGAATTAAATCTATTTCCTTTAACCCAGCGCAGATTAAGAGGTGACTTAATTCAAGTGTTCAAAATCATCAAAGGCATCGACAATATGAACTGTAGTAAGTACTTCACTATCGACCAATCTAATTACACGCGGGGAAACGGTTGCAAAATTATTGGTAAATCTTTTAACTCACACGAATCTAAGAATTTCTTCTTCAATCGAGTTGTCAACTTGTGGAATGGGCTTCCCCGAAACGTTATAGACTGCATCACCGTTGATTCATTTAAACTCCGCCTAGACAAATATCTCGCATCAAACCCGCGAATGACTGCGTTTGTAAATGAATAACTTTATTTTATCCCCCCCTCAGTTACTAACCCATCTGTCCCCTACTAACTTCCTAATCCTGCCACGGACATTAGTTCCAGGGCAGTAATTCCCTTTCCAATGTTCCCTTACCCACTCTAAACCACTGTTTGGACACTTGATCCTCAGTGTTTTGGAGGACAAGCAACCTAGAAGGGTCACTAGATCTGTTGTTGCTTGATTTCCTTTGTACTCCTTTGTACTCCTTTGTTATAGGTAGTAATAGGCTGTTCTCACATAACATTAAGCCTAGAGTAGACGCACATTTATTGAGTTTGATAGCCTATTATTGCATATAGAACTCTGTAGAGTATTTGTGTTCTTTGTTCACTGGGAATATACATCAGAGGTTGGAGCTAGCGCTTTCCGTTGTAACATTTATGCCATTACTAGTCCAATGAATAAGAACCCTGATATATTTGAACCCCAGTCGTAACACTATCACCACACACATACACCTTAGTATGGCTCTATTATTATTTGTGTTTTCTTTCTTTGTTTCTTTGTGTATGGAGGAAACAAAATGCAAAGGTGTCTGTAACAAGTGCCTCCCCATAGTTGAAAGGGTAATAGGGAGCCAAATTCAATGTATATATGTTGGTGTATTGGAAAGAAGTGTGGTGTGCTTGTTAAGTGTAGTGAAATGGATAGGAGGAGGAGGTGTTTGTGAGTTCTAGCTGGATTACTCTCTGTGTAGGTGAGACAAACAGAAACAGTGAAGGAAGCCAGACAAATGAAACAGGAGTTCCAGCAAATCCTTATCACATACTGTACCTATGAGACCTCCCCTGGGTATTGCCATGCTCGATTGGTGTCTACAATCGCCCCCTCGCCCCCCCCCCCCTCTCTCTCTCTCTCTCTCTCTCTCTCTCCACCATCACCACCACTATCACCACTATCACCACACACACACAAACACCTTATCATTTCCCTATTGTCACCTTCAACAACATTCTCCTCCCTCTTCCATTATCACCACTATCCCTAACACTGCACCAATCTCACCACCATCCCCACCCTCTCACACAAACACCTAACCACTCCTTTATTTATCACCATCAACACCATTATCCTTTCTCCTTCGTTATTACCACCACCAATAACACTGTACCAATTATCACAATAAAACACACTCTCACCACCACTATCACCATCATAATCACCATAGCATTCTTCTAGTTATCAACATCACCACCATTCTACTCACTCATTCATTATCATCACCAATAACACTGCACAAATTATCACCATCACAATAACACTCTCACCACCACTATCACTACACACAAACACTTCTATGCTTCACCATCATCACCCTTTAGCTTTATCCTCTTTCGTTCATTATCATCTCTCTCTCTCTCTCTCTCTCTCTCTCTCTCTTTCTCTCACTCTCTCTCCACCCTCCTCTTGGTTGCTCTTCCTCGCTCTGACACCCCAATTATTATTCTATACCAGCAGTAACTACCACCACCCTCCCTCCCTCCCTCCCTCCCTCGCACAGACACTCGATTTTTTTCACACAATTGCCTTTCCATCGCACCAGCGCCGTCATTCGCACGCCAATTATTTATTTTAGGAGGTATATGTTTTTTTTTTTTTTTTTTTTTTTTTTGAGGTGTTGTTTTTCATTGTATTCATTTATGTTTTAGTGTCCTCACTAGGCCTACATCAACCTTAAATAAACAACCCCTAGACGCCCCTTCAAGATAAATTTATACATTTTTCGGAAGAAAAATTTCCTGGCCGAAGGCCGGTTCCTCTTAAATTACAGGCTCGCTATCGCTCGCCAGAAAAACATCGACAACTAAATATCACGAAAAGTCTTAATATTGACAAAGAAGGTCTTAAAATCGCCAAACTAATGAGCCGATGTCATAAAATCTGGGACTAAACATGAGGAAGAAAGGGGACCAGAAAAACGACCCTCTCCCCTTAAAATAATCCAGATATCACTTCCCTTCCTCTTCCAGATAACCCCTTCGGTACCGGCAACGTCTTTTGCATTATATTATGGCAACTGTTAGACGATTGTATTCAGCTTAGGAAGGACGTCTACCAATTAAGTCATTATTAAGAGGATGTAGACTATCTCAATTCATCCTCTTAGCTACCTTATATCCTTCTTGAACTTCACACAATCGTCTACATATGGCTAGACTATAATTAATAAGACGTCGCCGGTACAGAAGGGGTTAATTATAGTCTAGCTATATTTAGACGATGCTGTGGTTTGTAAAGAAGGATCTGTGGTAGTAAAAAGGGTTGAGGGCAGATGGGGCGTTTTTCTACACCCCTTCTCCCTCATGTTTATCCCCATTAGTTTTCAGATTTCAAAATGTTTGCCCCATTAGTTTGTCGATTCTAAGACCTTCCGCCCCATTTCTTTGTCAATATTAGGACCTTACGTGCTATTTAGGTATCGATTTTTTTCCTGGCGACCGATAGTGAGCCTGTAATTTTGGAAGAACTGGCTTTCGGCCGGGACATTTTTCTACCGACAAATGTACGAATTAATCTAGAAGAGGGATCTAATGGATATTTTGTTTAAGTTTGATGAGACTCTAGGGAGTAAACTAGAAACATAATGAATACATGAAAAACAAATCGACCAAATAGTGAACCATCCCCTCTTAAGTGAGATAGTTCGAAGCCTATCAATTGCTGGAGGCCTTTTTTTTTTTTTTTTGTAATGTATACATTTTCTAATAGTAGCGAGAATAAAATTAAATGGACGGCATCGGTACTGAAAGGGTTAATACCAGTCTCCCAACACCAACACCACCACTCGACACAAACACCTTTCCCCCCTCCCCCCTTCACCTTCACCCTTCACCTTACCCTCCCCCCTCCACCCCCTCCACCTTACCCTCCCCCCTCCACCACCACCCCTCCCCTTTACCCCCACCCCCAGCTTCACCCCTCCTTCAAGCTGGTCTTCCTTGCTACTGACACCTTAATTAATTATTCTACAACCTCTCTGACTACCACCTCACACTACCACTTAAGGGGAGAATTTTCCACTGGAGATCCCCTTTTCCCTCATGTTTAGCCCCATTGCTTTTGAAATGTGAATACGTTCGCCTCATTAGCTTGTCGATTTTAAGAACTTTCACCACATTTCTGTCAATTGTAAGACCTTTCGTGCCACTTAGGTGTGGATTCTTTTTTCAGGCGAGCGATAGCGAACCTGCAATTCAAGAAAAAGCGGCCTTCGGCCGGGACATTTTTCTACCGAAAATGTACAAATTTATCTTGGAAGGTGGTCTAGGGGGTGTAACCTTAACCTTGGTGGAGGTCTTGGGAACAAACTAAAACCCTCCTCTTAATGTTCTCTTTTGATGAGCACCACCCAGTTAGCCTCATACACTTCACAATGTTGTTTTGCTTCAATACCACAACCATTACCTCTTAATCTACAGTTGGTCAAAGTTCCAGCTGACCCACCCTCGCTCTGGGGCTCGCAGAATTAGCTGACAATACTGGTGTAGTGGTGCAGGGATACCACTTGCCATTAATGTGTTACCTGTGTCTGTCCTGTATAATACTGCACATTAGACTATGTAATGGTCACGTTGTGAAGACTAAATGCTCCTTCATTAAGCAGCCACCAATAAAACAGAAATATGTATTCATATAAAATCGAGTAAAGTATGTTGTGGCAGCCAGCAGGTTTTATATGCGTTGCCAATCAGTGGATATAATAACTTGAATATTTAAGCAAATCTACGAACTTTGGGTGAATGTTCGGGATCATACATAGCGATGTATGCATTTTTATTTGAGATAGGCTTACTTTCCCTTGTTTAGTATATTATGTTCTAACAATGGTATAGCCGATATCAGATCTACCAATCCCAATCTTTGTAAGACACACCTCCTTCCTACACCAGTATTGCCAGATAATTCTGCGAGCCCCAGAGCGAGGGTGGATCAGCTGAAACTTTGACCAACTGTAGCTGCCCACTCCTCTCATTAGCACCACACACACACACACACACACACACACACACACACACAGCCACTCTCTCCCCGTGCTAGCTGGTCTTCCTCGCCGCTGACACCTCAATAATTATGTGTGCCCTCCTGCCGGGGGTGTGACAGGGAGACTCGGGGAAGGTTATCTGGTTGGGGGGATCAGCGTATTTATTTCCTCACGTATGCATATTTGTATTTTTTTTTTGTTTTAGTTTCCTCCCTAGACCTCCATGAAGCTTAAAATACGCCCCCCCACCCCCCACCCCCTCTCCTTAAGACCCTCCTTCAAGATAAATGTGTACATTTTTCGATAGAAAAATGTCCCAGCCGAAGGCCGGTTCCTCTTAAATTACAGGTTCGCTATCGACACCCAATTGACAGAAAAAGTCTTAATATTGACAACGAAATGGGTCAAAAGGTCTTAAAATCGCCAAACTAATAGGCCGAAAGTTTTAAGATCTAAAAACTAATGGGGCTAAGCATGAGGAAGAAGGGGGCCCAGAACACCGAGCTGAATAATGCCTAGTTCCCTGGTGGTGCCGTCGTGGGGGTGTGACAGGGAGACGCAGAGAACTAATGGGGCTAAACACGAGGAAGAAGTGGGACCAGAACACCGCCTTGAATAATGCCTAGTTCCCTGGTGGTGCCGTCGTGGGGGTGTGACAGGGAGACGCAGAGAACTAATGGGGCTAAACACGAGGAAGAATGGGGCCCAGAACACCGAGCTGAATAATGCCTAGTTCCCTGGTGGTGCCGTCGTGGGGGTGTGACAGGGAGACGCAGAGAACTAATGGGGCTAAACACGAGGAAGAAGTGGGACCAGAACACCGCCTTGAATAATGCCTAGTTCCCTGGTGGTGCCGTCGTCGTGGGTGTGTGTGACAGGGGAAATGTGTGTTATCTGGTTGGTTGGTTGGTGTGCCGGGCCGGGGAGGAGCTGCTTATTACTGTTTTATGATGGCCACGAGAGGTAGGACGGTAGTGCACTCAACTGTAAGGGGACAGGGGTTATTATTTGGCTCTATTTATTTATATAGTCATTTATCTTTTAGTTTCCTCGCTAGACCTTCATCAAGCTTAACAAAAATGCCCCCTAGAACCATTTTCAAGATAAATGTGTACATTTTTCAGTAGAAAAATGTGCTGGCCAAAGGCCGGTTCCTTCTATAATTACAGGCTCGCTATCACTCGCCAGGAAAATATCGACACCGAATGGCACGAAGGGTATGAATATTGACAAAGAAATGAGGCCAAATGTCTGAAAATTGCCAAACTAATGGGCCGAACGTCTTAAAATCTCAAAACTAATATGCTAAACATGAGGGGGAAGGGGGTCCAGAAAAAGCGACTACCTCCCCCTTAAAGGGTATAGCTCACATTAATAGATATCCAGAATGACTAATGTCAATGTGCAATACTACTATAACCCTATGTGCAATACTAGGAGGTAGGGTTCCATATTATAGGATTACACATAAGCAATATTGTGTTTTTTATTTTTTGTTGAGGGGTGACTACTGACTTTATAAAGGCTTGAATAATATTTTGTTTCTAGACTATAGACACTTGTTACAGGCAGCTTTGCCTTTTGTCTTCTTCGTTCATATAGAATCTACATGAATGAAGATGACAAAAGGCAAAGCTGCCTGTAACAAGTGTCTCCCTCAAAGTTGCATGAGTGGCAGAGCCAAATTCAAGGTATGTTGGAATCAAAATGTCCGGACACACGAAGCTTGTAGCAGTTCAAGTAATAGAATGAGGGAATGACAGATAAAAACATTACCGCCCTGGAGTCATACCACTGGGTGCCCTCATGATTTCCGTTCATTCTTTCAAATGTAGTAGTCAAACAGTCGATGCACCGAGATAGATATACAGTGATAGAGAAAGAAGTATTAGTATATTAATATTAGTAGCGTAAGATAAATGATAAAGAGTACATATACTAGTGTATTATGGGATACAATACCAATGCAAGACTCAAGATGGTGTGCTTATGCTACGTTTGTGAGAGCCTACAGTATCAAGGTACACTCGGATGCCATAGTCTCTAGCCCACTTGTAAGAATTAGTAGGACATCAATGTTTTTCTTTATGCAATTATAGCTATCTGGATTGATTTTTGGATAGATTGTCCTTTTAATAAACAGCATATATAGTTTTGCAGTTGATGTAAATAATAATATATTTATACACTCGTTTCCAGAGATATGCTTCCATAATTAGAAATTGGTAAAGTCCACAAATATTTATGAGTGGGCTACATAATATGATTTCCGAGTGTACCCTTGAAAAACGTAAATACTGTTCGAAAGTCCTACTTAGGTCGCGGAGGAAGTTTTAACCTGTCATTTAAATGCCAAATTCTAATGCACCTGTTGTGACTGTATAACCATCATATTGTGTCTCAATGAATTTCCCCATCATTTTATGGTTGATTTACAGTAATTTGACAGTTTCTACATTTGTTTACGAATTTTTCTAATACATTTTATTTCTTTACTTTTCAACAGTTAACAAATGTGTTATAACCTGTTGTTTAAATGCCCAAATTCTAATGGATCTGTTGTGACTGTATAACCATAATATTGTGAATTGATAAATTCCCTATCATTTTATTGTTGATTTACAGTGATTTGACAGTATTTGCCTTTATATATGAATGTTTCTAATACATTACGTTTCTCTACTTTTCAACAGGTAAGCATGAGTGTTCTGGGGTGCACAGTGGGTTCCCCATCATCAGGCCATCAGCCTCTAGTGTTTCAACTAGTCTGGTCAGTAATTATATTTTTATATATACATTTTTATATCAAGTTATTTTTTTAATGTAGGAAATTTCTTACCAAAGTACCTGCTAATTTTAATATACACGGAAACTTGCTCAAATATGCTTCAGATGATGGCCAGAAAACCAAAGATTATTTTAGTACTATTGTAAGCTTAATATAAGTCATATATATACTGTATATGTGTGTTACAAATGTATTTATCCTAGGGGTATGCTGTACCCCACTTCTCGGTGTATGTCCCAGTTACAAGAGCTTCTTGGTTTTAGGGTTAAGGGACCTAGCAGTGTTGCCAGTTTAGCTAATTTACCGCTAGATATAGAGGTATTACTTCAAGTTGGCACAATTTTCAATATCTAGTGACATGAGTTCTAGCGATATTATAGAGATTCTAGCCATTTTTACCGAAATCCTAGAGAATGTGGTGTTCTTCTAGTGAGGTTTTGCATGTATTTACTGTCTAGTGAGATTCTAGCAACATTTGAGAGCGGATCTAGCAGTATTTTGAATTGTACTGGGAACCCTGGGACCAAGTATGTTTTTTTTTTTTTTTGTGTGTACGTGTGTATGCTGGAGGTTTAGTACCACCTGTGTGAGGATGTGGGTGGGTATAAATGTTTTGGGTGGAGGTACAACTAGTGTCATTCGTAGAATAAATACTAATTTAGCAGTGAAATGAAGCAAGGGTGTTTGTAGCATTTAGATAGTCTGTTGAACACCTCCGTGTTTTCCTGGAACAGCCTTTGTATCGGCGCTGTATCCCACATCGCCCCCCTAAAAATAAAAAAAATATCTTCTATGGAGTTGTTTGCTATTTTATAGTAAACATTGTAACCAAACAGAGCTCATGTACATTAGTTGTATTATTAACAGGAAGGAGGTTGTAGGCACCAGTCGTTCAGGGAAGTACTCCCGGGGAGAGCCTTAGGTGGAGATAATGGGGTGCTCGACATCCTGTTTCACCACCTGGTCTCCTTTGATGTTTTTTTTTGTTTCCTCCGTGCCTCAGTTACACAATGAACAATTCTAACTTGGTCTTAAGATACATACACTTTTGCTTTCTTACATAAAACTACAAGTGCTACACACCCTACATTAACTTAACTCTTTTTCCAATTTCATATTTTGGTCATGTATATGGTGACCCCACTGCCCACCACTTTGGTGGTTCAGACAGCTTCTATAGCTGTGGATCAGTGGTTCCTATCATCTCAGTATGCTTTCGACCAGGGCTCCCATGGTGGTAAAGAAAATACAAAACATTGGTAAAACTGCCATACCGGTGATGGACTGCTCTGGGTCTGCTCCTTCAGTGCTAATGGTCTTATAGGGGGGTTTTGTTTTTCTGGAGTCCCTTTGAAAGGGGTGCAGTCATAGAGTGTGAGGTGAGGTTGAACGGTCAGGGTATAGAGACTGTCAGCTCATTTAAGTATTTTGGCAGTGTGTTGAGTAAAGACGAGAGTATGGATGAAGAAGTACAAAGGAGTACAAAGGAAATCAAGCAACAACAGATCTAGTGACCCTTCTAGGCTGCTTGTCCTCCAAAACACTGAGGATCAAGTGTCCAAACAGTGGTTTAGAGTGGGTAAGGGAACATTGGAAAGGGAACTACTGCCCTGCCACTAACGTGGCAGGACTAGGAAGTTAGTAGGGGACATATGGGTTAGTAACTGAGGGGAGGATAAAATAAAGTTATTCATTTACAAACGCAGTCAGTCGCGGGTTTGATGCGAGATATTTGTCTAGCCGGAATTTAAATGAATCAACAGTGCTGCAGTCTATAACATCTCGGGAAGCCCATTCCACAAGTTGACAACTCGATTGAAGAAGAAATTCTTAGATTCGTGTGAGTTAAAAGATTTACCAATATTTTTGCAACCGTTTCCCCGCGTGTAATTAGATTGGTCGATAGTGAAGTACTTACTACAGTTCATATTGTCGATGCCTTTGATGATTTGAACACTTGAATTAAGTCACCTCTTAATCTGCGCTGGGTTAAAGGAAATAGATTTAATTCTCTAAGACGCTCTTCGTATGGTTTTTTCTTTAGGCTAGGTATCATTTTGGTAACTCTACGTTGAACTCGTTCTAGCTTGTTTATGTCTTTTTGGTAATAAGGGCACCAGCATTGAACGCAGTATTCTGTGGGAGAGGGTGCAACAGGGGCAGAGGGCTGTAGGAACACTGAAAGCAGTAAGAAGAAATAGGGTGGTCAGCATGGAAGTAAAGAAGTCGTTGCGTGATAATGTGGTAATCCCGACATTGGCCTACGGGAGTGAAGCATGGATGTTGTTGGAGAGACAAAAACCAAGAGTGAGAGGGGTGGAAATGAGCTACTTGAGAAGTTCGTGCAGAGTTACATGGAGGGATAGACAGATGAATGAGGAAGTACGAGAGCGGTGTGGTGTGGATGTAGATGTGCTGGAAGTGTGAAAAGGAACACCTTGAAGTGGTTCGGCCTTGTGGAACGTATGGGAAGCGAGAGAATGACTAAGATACTGTACGAGAGTGAGGTGGAAGGACAAAGAGGGAGAGTTAAGAAGTATATGCGTGAAAGCCGTGATGGATGCTAGGAAAGGCGTCAACTGACTGGGGACAGAGGTGCATGGGGACGATCCGTTCGTGGACACCCCTTCGGGGATCACGGCGTCCGGCAACAGATAGATAAATATTGTGTTGTGTTGTCCCTGTTCGGGCTTTAGAATAGAGTCAGTCATGCCCAGCTATGGGGTATGTGCCTGGGTATATACAGTACATACATACATAAATCTACTCAGACGCCTTTGGGGTCATTATGATATTTTGTTTTATTATTATTGAGGACAATGTTTGATTTTGCCATTTTAGAGTAATGTACTTTAGTTTGTCCCCTAAAAAAGCCTTCCTAGACTTCCTTCAAACTAAAGAAAATGTCCACCCACTTTTCAAGTTAAATTTGTACATTTTTCGATAGAAAGAAGACTTGCTATCGATCGCCCGGAAAATAAGTTGACATTTAAACGGGGTGAAACATCTTAAGATCTCCAAACTAATGAAACAACACCTGGGAAGTACAAAAATGTCCCCCCTCAAAGCAAATAGGATTCACAACGTCTCTAAGTTATTCATAGCTTCCAAGGAACTTTCGGAGTACAGGTAATTGTAGTCGCTATTCTTAACTGTACAGTAAAGAGCACACACACTCACACACCATACATTCACACACGCTGAGATATATTCACACACACACACACACACACACACAACTACGAAGCAGATGTTTTAATTTCTTCTTCTTGATATACTGACAGTTGGTTTGAGAATATACAGTGAAATTAATTATATATGCATTTACTTATTCTGTATCTGCCATTTTCTCCGTACACCAGTCCGAAATTAAATTATTTTTCAAGTTAGATAATTACACATTTTAATAAATAAAGGTCAATGTTTGTCTGTCTGTCTGTCAGTTACCCGACCTTTGTTACTAAACTCCTCCCACAGTTTTGGTGCCAGGTGGGAGTGTGGGGCACCGTTGGAAAGCCCAGGCTTTGGAGATGGTTTTAGGCGAGTTTAGTGGAAATCAGAGACACTTTTGTTTAATAAAATTGTCGGCAGAACTTATGTAGTATATGGGAGCGAAAAAATGCGAAAAAAATTGCCGTTTGGGGCAGAAGGAGGCCTCCGATCGAAAAGGTGTATGGAACGAAAGCTGTTCGCAGCCCCCCAAAATGGGTGTACGGATGAGGTCAAATCCAAAATCGGAGGTCATTTAGCCGCCGAAATCGAGGTCGCCGTTTAATGAGGCACAGGGAGGTCGAGGCCGGTGATTATGGTAGTAGTAGTATTGTGATGATTGGGGTAGTAGTGATTGATGATGGTGATTATGGTAGTAGTAGTAGTGGTGGTGATTATGGTGATTACTCGGGCAACGCCGGGTACTCCTGCTAGTGACATAACTAAGAGAAGAAAAGAGACAAGCATTCAGATTCACCCTGGTACACACAAGGCCCACAGCGGTCTTGCATTACAGTTTCTCATTAAGGGGGTAGTGCTTGATAATTTTATCTGTATAATTATATTAATTTATGTATTTCATTTTGAGTTTCCTCGCTACACCTCCATCAAACTTTAAAAAAACACCCACTAGACCCCCTTTCAAGATAAATGTGTACATTTTTCGGTAGAAATATGTCCCGACCGAAGGTGGGTTCCTTCTAAAATTCCAGCCTCGCTATCACTCGCCAGAAAAAACCGACACCTAAATGACACTAAAGGTCTTAATAAAAAAATGGTGCGAAATGTCTCAAAATTGTCAAACTAATGGAACGACCGTCTTAAAATCTTAAAACTAATATGTTAAACACGAGGGAGAAGGGGGTTCAGAAAAAGCGACTGCCTACCCGTTAACGTCTTTGTGAGAAGGAATCATAAGGATGAAAGTGATGGTTCAGTACACTCCCTAGCTATGGGTTCTTTAGCCCGCAGAGCATATTGAAAGCTTTTAAAGTAACAAGATATTCTCTGCCCCAATCAGAAATAGTTGATAGATCAGAAGATGGGTGTCCTATGGCCCCATCACATGAATTTTGGAGTGATTGCATGGTTGGACGTTATGAACAAATAATTGACCAGTGTAAGGTAGAGTCGTCAGCATATGAATGGATAGAACTAAAGGTACAGTTGAGAAGATCATTAATTAATATTAGAAAGAGGACTGGGAACAGGACAAAACCCTGAGGAACACCGAAGTTGATATTAAGGAATTGAGTCATGGCCATCCACACAATTACAGCTAGCCTATGCAACGGCCGGAAAGGAAATTAGAGATAAAGGCACAGATAGAGGGATAGAAACCCAAGGAGTGTAGTTTAGAAAATAGAGATTAGTGCCAGACTCTATCGAAGGCTTTCGATATATTTAGTGCAATAGGGAAGGTCTCACCGAAGTCCCGAAAGGAGGATAACCAAGTGTTAGTAAGATAAGAGACAAGATAACCAGTAGAGCAGCCCTTAAGGAAGCCATACTGGCGATCTGAAAGTAGATTATGGGAAGGCAAATGCTTAAGAAATGTTGAATTAAAAATAGTTCCAACATCTTTAGAGACGCAAGCAATTAGAGCAATTGGACGATAGTTAGTACAAAGGAGTACAAAGGAAATCAAGCAACAACATATTTTGTGACCCTTCTAGGCTGCTTGTCCTCCAAAACACTGAGGATCAAGTGTCCAAACAGTGGTTTAGAGTGGGTAAGGGAACACTGGAAAGGGAACTAATGTCCGTGGCAGGATTAGGAAGTTAGTATGGGACAGATGGGTTAATAACTGAGGGGAGGATAAAATAAAGTTATTCATTTACAAACGCAGTCAGTCGCGGGTTTGATGCGAGATATTTGTCTAGGCGGAGTTTAAATGAATCAACGGTGCTGCAGTCTATAAAGTCTCGGGGAAGCCCATTCCACAAGTTGACAACTCGATTGAAGAAGAAATTCTTAGATTCGTGTGAGTTAAAAGATTTACCAATAATTTTGCAACCGTTTCCCCATGTGTAATTTGATTGGTCGATAGTGAAGTACTTACTACAGTTCATATTGTCGATGCCTTTGATGATTTTGAACACTTGAATTAAGTCCCCTCTTAATCTGCGCCGGGTTAAAGGAAATAGATTTAATTATCTAAGATGCTCTTCGTATGGTTTGTTCTTTAGGCTAGGTATCATTTTGGTAACTCTACGTTGAACTCGTTCTAGCTTATTTATATCTTTTTGGTAATATGGACACCAGGATTGAACGCAGTATTCCAGAATAGGGCAGACTAAGGAATTGTAAAGGGTTAGGATAACTTCTTTGGATTTATGCTCAAATGACCTGCCTATAAAGCCAATTATTTTGTTTGCCTTCTTAACAACTTCTGAACATTGTTGACTCGGTTTTAGGTTACTCGATATTGTTACTCCCAGATCGGATTCTCTGTTTACATTCTTAAGCTGAACGCCATTCATCGAATAATTTGCTTTCTCATTTAGGTATCCGATATGTAGTACTTTACATTTATCCGCATTGAAACTCATTTGCCAAATTTGGGCCCATCATGACAATTTATCTAGATTGTGTTGCATATCGTCAACTTGTTCTTTTGAGAGTATGCTATTTGCAATTTTTGTATCGTCAGCAAATTTTGAGATTGTACAGGTGAGACCCTCATCTATGTCGTTGATGTAAATTAGAAAGAGAATTGGTCCTAGTACCGATCCCTGGGGTACCCCGCTACTTACATTGGTCCATTTAGATGCCTTACCGTTTATGACTACTCTTTGCTTTCTGTCGCTGAGCCAATTTTCTATCCATTTCAACACACTGTCTTGTATTCCATGCGCTTTTAGTTTTAGCAGTAAACATTTGTGGGGAACTTCGTCAAAGGCCTTTTGAAAATCAAGGTATATAATATCTACAGCTTTACTCTCATCGTAGAGGTTGAGGATATCGTGGAAGAAGTCTAAGAGGTTTGTTAAACAGGAACGTTTTTTACGAAAGCCGTGTTGAGTATCTTTAAGTATGTTATTTTCCTCTAAGTGATCTACGAGTCTGTCTCTTATGACCGATTCTAGCATTTTACATACAACTGAGGTTAAGCTAATTGGACGATAGTTACGGGGTAGGGATTTGCTGCCTTTTTTTAATATCGGTGTTACGTTGGCTAGCTTCCACTGATCAGGCATAGTTCCAGACTGCAAGGATTTATTGAATAGTAATGTCAGTGGTTTGGAGAGCTCATCCTTAGCTTCCTTTAGAACTCTAGGCGAGATTGTATCAGGTCCAGGCGTTTTATTTACCTTGAGTTTATCTAAACAGTTCAATACTTCTCTCTCTGTAACGGTGATATTGCTTAGAACATCTGAATTATCAATCTGAATCGGCGATGGTGTAGGGATATCACTGAGGTCTTATGTTGTAAAAACTGATGCAAAGAAGGTATTGAGGGCATTACTCATTTGTACTTCGTCTTTGGTGTATTCTCCATTTTCATCGACTAACGGTCCAACAGTTGAAGTAACTACTTTTTTCTTTCTGATATAACTATAGAATTCTTTCGGGTTTGTTTTACTTTGATTCGCAATATGTAACTCTAGGGTCTTTTTACTTTGCTTAATTAACGTTTTGGCTTTGCGTCGTAGCTCTACAAATTTCACCCGTTCTTCGTCGTTTTGTGAAGATTTTAATCTATCATTAGCAAATTTTTTAGCAAGCAGACCGTTTGAAATATCTTTATTCCACCACTTGGGCTTATTATTACGGCCTGGACGCCGTATTTTCGATGGTATGCAGTCTTGCACTGCTTTTAGGTAAGTGGTTTCGAATAACTTCCAAGATGTATTTATGTCGTTATTGTTAATTAAAAAGCTCCAGTCAGTTTCTTTAAACATAGCTCTAAGTTTATGAAAGTTTGCTTTCTTGAAATTAGGGACTTTTTCGATGCTACTATTTGGTTCGTTACTAGTAAACTTTAAAGTGAAAGTTATCGTACGATGGTCGCTGTTACTGAATTCATCACCAACATTCAAATTTTCTATTAATTCTTCTTTTGTTGCAAGTACAATGTCAAGAACGTTATTACCACGGGTCGGCGTTCGAACAAATTGATAAAGCGAACTCTCTTGCAAGTTCGTATACAAGTCATGTCCGGAGTGTGAAGTAAGAGTATCGCCCCACTTGGTCACAGGTAAATTAAAGTCACAAAAAATTACAGTATCTTGTGAGTTACTTACATCTGCAAATTGTTCGTAAATTTCTTGGTCAGTTTGCACTGATTGAGCTGGACGTCTGTATATTAATGCAAGTATTATTTTTGTACCTTTATTATTCTTTATTAGCACAAAAGATGTGTCGACGTTCACAATTTGAGGTTTTGACAAGAGGGTAGGGTTAAGACTTTCTTTGATATAAAGTAAAACGCCACCAAGTAGTTGGAGGGTTGAGAGTGGTCACCTTCTTTGGGACAGGTTGAATAAGAGCAAACTTCCAACAAGAAGGAAAGACGTTAGAGAAAAAACAGAGACGAAAGAGTTTGCCACGAAAGGTTTAAATTTGACAGAGAAATGGGGCAAAATGTCATAAAGCCATCAAACTAATGGGGCAAGCATCATAACATCTCAAAATGAATAGGGGAGGTGTGAGGCCAGAAAGAATACCAAAAACAGTCAAATTATCACTAGTCTTAGCCACCACAATCACCAACACAAAAATAACTCCCTCAATCACTTCCACTCTCGTGATTGTAACCCTTAAGACAATGAATAATACCACCATCACCATCATGTATATCACTACCACTGCAATTACCACTATCACCACCAATGCCACAACACAGCAAACACCACCACAATTACCACCACTACCACAATCACAACCACCACCACTACAACCACCACCACCAGTACTTCAACCACCACCACCACCACCACTACAACCACTACTACAATCATAAGCAACACCACTACAACAACCACCACTACCACAATCACAACCAACACCACCACAATTACCACTACAACTGCAATCACCTCTACAGTAACATATCACCAGACTTGCCCACCACAATCACTATTTACACGATAACCAACATACCAATAACTAAACCCTGTCCTTAATAAGTAGGTCAACACTCTTAAACATTAATCCTCTATAATTAAGAAACGACTACAGTAATCGAGCAAATATTTCTGGGAAGGGTTAGGCAGGGAATAGTTATGGAAATTTACCGCCCATTTGCTCTAGCCTTTTTGTTTAGTTACAGAGGTTAGGGTTCACGCTTTTTGGTCTACCTACTTGGAACAGGGTATACCACAATCACCTCCATCCTCATGATTGTTACCCTTAAGACAATCAATATCACTATCAACCGAAATATGACAAGCACCAACCACAGTTACCACTATCACCACCACCATATTCACTACCACCACACTCACCACCACCACAGAACCACCCCCACCCTTATCTCACCACACAAACCATCACTACCACCACACTCACCACCACCACCACCACCATCACCATCACCACCACAGAACCACACCCACCCCCGTTCAGATAAGCTCATACAGTCCTGATGTATATTTCATTTGCACATTTTATATTTAATATCAGCAATGGTTGATTCAGGCCTTCCCCAACTAAGTTTGTTTAGTTACCAAATATATAACTACGGTTTGTATTACGTTGCAAGCATTTCCATTAACTCCGTAATTGCTTTGAACTCGCGGGATTATTAAGTGGGAATGGTTCACTTGTTGGTCGATTTTTTCATTTATATAATATTTGTTCTAGTTTCCTCCCTAGACCTCCATCAAGCTTAAAAACAAAATCAAAGACCCTCTAGACCCCCCTTAAGATATATTTTTTAATTTTTCGGTAAAATATTTTACTGGCCAAAGGCCGGTTTCTCTTAAAATTTCAGGCTCTCTATCGCATACCAGGAAAACAAATCGACACGTGGCACGAAAGTTCTTAAAATTGACAACGGAATGGGGCGAAAGGTGTTTAAATCGCCATACTAATTGGCCGAACTTCTTAAAATCTGAAAACTATTGGGGCTAAACACGAGGAGGAAGGGGGACCAGAAAATCGGCCCATCTCCCCTTAAACAAAAAGACCGTGCCTATATTACGGCTGACTGTGTGTGTGTGTTGGTCAGTGGATTAGACTGTCTAGTTATTTACATATTCGCTTCACTATGTAAATGTATTCATGTTGCATTACCGGAAACCTGGCTGTATGCATTTGTACATTGCATAATTTTATAATTATATATATACATATTTACTGTGCAGCCGTGGAATATAATTGTATCCACCCTATGATATTCACTGTGTAATTAAAACTTTTATAATCAATTTGTGCATAAACTTTCTTCGGCATTAATTTACAAACTGATCATTCCATTAATTTCTAACTAATAATATATAAACTGGTCAATTAAATATGTAATACTTGCATAATGAAAATCACAGGGTGGTTAAGGTTCATACTTCTGGACCCCCTTCTCCCTCATGTTTAGCAAAATTAGTTTTGAGGGTTTAGACTTTCGCTCCATTAGATTCACTATTTTAACACCTACCCCATTTTGGTCCACTTTAACCCTCTCCGACATATGACGCGATTTTGAGCCTATTCGGGGATACTTTCAAATCTTTGTTACCATCAGGGGTATTTAGAAACCTTTAGTTTAGTTACTTCAACCTCTGCAGTTGTCTTTGAGTTAGCTGTGGGCAGAAAGCTAATTGTGGAGAGGTAATTATAAGAGTGAGAGAATTATATTTCTTATTGCTAATCTGGCAACCTCTGCGTCATAAACACGTGAAACGGTTAAGGCCATTTAGGAGTCGATTTTTTTTTTTCCTGGGGAACAATAGCAAGCCTGTATTTTAGGAGGCAAGTACATTATTCTACCGAAAATTGTGCATATTATCTCGAAGGTGGTCTTGGGGGTACTTTAAGCGTGATGGAGGTATAGGGAGGAAACTAAAAACCTACCCTTAACCCTTTGGGGATCATGCCGTGTTTTGACAGTTTATTCTGGCTATCATTAGACGATATTATACAGCTTAGGAAGGGTCTGTTGGAATGAAAAGGGTTAAGACTATCGCAATCAACCCTCTGACTTCATATTCCCTTACTAATCTGAATAAAAATCGTCTAATGATAGCCAGACTACAGGAAATAAATGCACCATAGTATATTGAAAGGGTTAAGAACTTATGACGACGACTGTACACTCTAGGACATCAACCGTGGCCTTAAGGGGACAGTGGGTATATATTTGGTCTATTTATTTATATATTTATTTATGTTCTAGTTTCCTCCCTAGACCTCCATCAAACTTTAAACAACACCCATTAGATCCCCCTTCTAGATTAAGGTGTACATTTTTCGGTAGAAAAATGTCCCGGTCGAAGGCCAGTTCTTCCAAAATTACAGGCTCATTATCGTTCGCCAGGAAAAACAATTGACACCTAAATAGCACGAAAGATCTTAATATTGACAAAGAAATTGGGCGAAAGGTCTGAAAATCGCCAAACTATTGGGCCGAATGTCATAAAATCTGAAATCTAATGGGGCTAAACATGAGGAAGAAAATGTACCCAGAGAAACGACCCATTTTCCCTTAAGTTTTCGAAGTGATTCCGAACGAAATATAATCTTCTCGTGAATTATTTGCTCAATATACAGTATGCATTGCTTTGGTTCATTTAAGGTTGTTTTATTATGTATTTGTTATTATCATTGATATTATGTATCTATTGTGTTCTAGTTTTCTCCCTAGACCTTTATCATGCTTAAACACACACACACACACACACACACACACACACACACACACACACACACACACACACACTGCAAAAATGGTACAAGGCGAGATGGGTATCATATGGTTCACCTAAGCTGATGGCTACCTAAGCCTTCGGGCGAGACGGTACCGTCTATAGTGAGAATGGTACCATACAGATCCACCCTAAGCCTTCGTTTCCGATGTCGCCAATTGGCTAAATCCAGACTACACACACATCCACAGCCATTCCAACAATACATATAACACCTACACATAAAATTATAGGAGGCGGGAAATAACGAGCATGCTCACTCCCGCAATACAACTAGAGTAAGTACAACTAGAGTAAGTACACACACACACACACACCCACACACACACACCCACACACACACACGGCGAGATGGGTATCATATGGTTCACCTAAGCTGATGGCTACCTAAGCCTTCGGGCGAGACGGTACCGTCTATAGTGAGAATGGTACCTTACAGATCCACCCTAAGCCTTCGTTTCCGATGTCGCCAATTGGCTAAATACAGACTACACACACATCCACAGCCATTCCAACAGTACATAAAACACTTAACATGCATTTCACGCAATACATTCCCAGTTGAGGAGGCGCGATAATAATGAGCTTAGCTCGCATTGCGTGGATTCCCCTTGACGAACAAGTAACTGAGTAACACACACACACCTAAAACCCGTCCACCTCTCCTCCCTAACCCACCTAACCTTCCCATACCATCCACATCCTCAACTCAACACACCACACCCCATCCTAATCCATTCCAACCCCCATCTCCTGCTCCCCAATCCCCACCCCCACCTCACCCATCCCAACCCCCAGCCCCTCCCTCACCCCCACCCCCACCCCATCCTCGTGCAGCAGCACCCAACATACATCGTGCACATAACATTAACATTCTTCAACTGAACATAGATGGCATCAACACAAAGAAACACGAACTCTCACACTTCATCAAACAACACAACATACACATTGCCATCTTACAAGAAACAAAACTCCGCACAACACAAAAAACACCCACATTTCATAATTTCACCACCATCAGACAAGACCGGGCTGTCGGCGGGGGCGGTGGACTCATCACCCTGGTACACAAAGAAATATCATACATAGTAACCAGTGTACAAACCAAATCCCTCCTCCCCCCAAATGATAACACAACAGAAATACAATCAATTAAAATACGCACTGGCAACAACTCCAACATAACCATCATAAACACATACATCCCTCCCCAAACATCCCCTACAGTACCAAATGAATACAGACCACACTTACAACACATCACAAACACCCCACACACCCAGCACATCATCCTGGGTGGTGACTTCAACGCCAAGACGTCGGCCTGGTTTGTCGACAACCCCGACACAGACAGAGGGCTGGTACTACAAAACCAAACCGATAACCTCATCATCCTTAACGACATCCATCAACATACCCATATTCCTCACCAAGCCCTCTATAACCCATCATCTCCTGACATCACCTTTTGCTCCCCAGAACTCGCCCCCACAACATCCTGGAGGGTGGTCAGAACCTTAGGCTCTGACCACCTCCCGATCATTATCACCACCAAAACCAGACTCACCCCAGCTAGCCACAAACACACATACACCAATTATAAAAGAGCTAACTGGGAAGCATTCACAAATGAGACAGAACAACACTTCACAACTCTAAACAGTACACCATCACTAACATCAACAATGCTGTACACATACTCAATAAAACGATCGAAAACGCTGACAAGAAACACATTCCAAGAGGTAGCAGGAAAAGACACAACCCCAACTTCACACCAGAAATTCAAAACCTCATCAGACAACGCGACATACTGAAACACTCCCCAGCACCCCACACACAAGACATCACACAACAAATTCAAGCACTCAACACCCAAACTAACAACAAAATACAAGAACAACAAAAACTAAATTGGAATAACTTCCTACAAACACTTGATCACAAAACAAACCCCAAAAAAACTCTACAAAACACTAAACAGCATCACACTTTCCAACAGCAACACAACACAATCACATGCTGCAATCACAACAACAGACTCTACTCCTTCATGTAAACAACAAGCAAACACTCTCATCAATCACTTTTCACATGTCAGCCACCTAAAACCTCACAAAGACGACCGACGTGTCATCCGACGTAAGAGACAATTCCCCACAGACCCTGACTATACACCCTTCACCAATCACCAGACAAAGCATATCATCAACAATCTCAAGCACTCACCCGCCTGTGGCCTAGACAACATAAGCAACATACACCTCAGACACCTGGGACCACAAGGCATACAAGCACTCACTAACATATCAAACTACAGCTATTCACACAACACAATACCAGACATTTGGAAGCATGGTATCATCATCACATTCCCCAAACCCAACAAAGACCCCACGCTACCCTCCTCGCACCGCCCCATCACACTTCTTTGCTCCCCTCCAAAGTCATGGAACGCCTAGTATTACAACTAATTACACCTGACCTACCCCTAGCTCCAACACAACATGGCTTTAGGCCACTGCACTCCACAAACACTCTTCTCACAGACCTTACACAAAGAGCTTTCGACGGCATCAACTCAGCTAGACCACCACACAGATCACTATTAGCCACACTCGACATTAGTAAAGCCTTCGATGCCATCCCCCGCCACAACCTAACAAACAAAATCTACAACACAAACATGCACAACAACACAAAAAGGTGGCTGGCCAACTTCCTAGCAGGCAGATGTGCACACGTATCTTTTGCCGGTCAGTCATCTAAAATCAGAAACTTTCCAAACGGAGTCCCACAAGGATCCGTCCTATCGCCCGCACTCTTCAATCTGTACATGCACGATATAACTACACCCAATACGCCCCACATAAACTTAGCCTCCTATGCAGATGACATAACACTCACATGCACACACCATGACCCAAAAAGAGCAACAGATCTCCTTCAACCCTATCTCAACACACTACATGGTTGGTGCACTACAAACAGACTTAATCTAGCCCCAGCCAAATCCACCGCAACCCTGCTCACAAGCTGGACAGAGAACACGAATACATCCCTCAACTCACCATAAACAACACACCCCTAACACATACACACACACCCAAAATCCTAGGAGTAACATATGATACTCATATGACATTCAAACAGCACACCACAAACATTAAAAAGAAACTGACACCCAGACTTAACGCCCTCAGGTCACTTGCTCACACAAAATTTGGACACAACAAAGAAACTACCACCACAGTATATAAACAATACATAAGATCAGTGATGGAATACGCAAGCCCAGCCTGGGCTTCTAACCTAGCTGAAACACATCATAAGACCTTACAGACTATTCAAAAACAAAGCCCTGAAGATCATTACAGGCTGCACAGCTACTTCACCCACAGATCACCTACATCAAGAAACCAAAATTCTCAAAGTCAAAGACCATCTGGACATGAGAGGCACTCAATTCCTGGCAGCAGCCTCCACGAACCAAGACCACCCACTAAACTACATGGCAACACACCCACAGACACCAAGAAATATCAAAACAACACCCAGCACACGGTATCACACACAATTATTGTCCTCTCTCCCTCCCTGCCCATCCCGAACCAACTTCCAGAAGCACATCCATACTCCAATCTCTCACCGATCCATCCACTCACTCACAGACAACACGCAGCTGCATGTACGACCTCCCGAAATCCATCCTTCCGAATCCTCCCTTCCTCGCGAGGACAGAGTCCACCTGGCCAGGCTGAGATGCGGACACCATCCAGCTCTCCTGAGCTATCAGAAGAGACTGGATGACTCCGTTGTCGACGCCTGCCCGGGATGTAACACAGCACCCCATACCATTAAACACATCATAGAAGACTGCATTTCACACAACCACTTACGCCAACAACACAATCTACACTCAATGAGAGCTCTGTGGGAAAGCCCGATCGTGGCCATGGCCTTTCTCAGGGACTCGGGGCTGTTCGGCCAGGCAGCTTAGGGAACAACAACAACAACAACAACACACACACACACACACACACACACACACACAGAACCTCTCTTTGAGCTACATTTATAAAAAATTTGGTAGACAAATATCCATGCCGAAAGCCGGAGCATACAAAATGCGTTACATTCACATGAAGCGAGGTACTTCTTTTCAAAAGCAGCCTAGTAAGGACCTTTAGGTCTATTGTTACATAAATTTCTTTGTATTCCTTTGTAAATTTCAAGCTCGCCACGAACAAATCGACACCTGAATGGCACGAAAGGTTTTAATATTGACAAAGAAATGGGGCGAACATCTTAAGATCTCATAACTAATGGAGCAAAACATGAGACGTGTGTCCAGAAAAAAAAAAAAAATGCTTTCCTTTCGGAGAATGGAGAGGTTGATAGGATGTGTTTCACTTTTAAATTTAGTTTTAGGAAAGTCACTAGAGGTAAGGGATAGTTAGACAGCACATATATTTAGCCTGAGAGTAACATGAGAGTTGAGTATTCAGAAGAGTCGAAGTCGGGAACACGAGAGCAAGTGAGTTTGTTGTGCATATACACACGGCATCCACCTTTGGTTTGGAAACTAGGATAGAGAAAGTAGTAGGTAGCTGCTTCAGACACCTGAGTCTCGGTGAAGAAAATAAGATCAGGTTTGTTGGAGGAAAGGGGGAGTACAACAGAGGAAAAATTGGAGGAAAGGCTGCAAATATTGCAAAACTTGACAGTAAGACAGACAGGCCGTGGTTTAGAACATTTTCGAAGGGCAATCGCCGGACATTCGCCTTCGCCAATTATCCTAGTGGGATTCCCGCTTGGCGAGTGAGAATGAGGGCATGTATTGTACCCCCCACCCCACCCTCTCCCGGTTGGGATTACGAGGCTGGGTTGTGGGACCTAATTATTGTTAAGAATTTTGGTGTATCGGAAACAAGTGTGGTGTACTCGTTTAGTGTAGTGGTAAGAGGAGATGTTTGTGAGAGCTTGCTGGATTATTTTCTGTGTAGGTGAGACATAAGATTAATCAGTAAGGGAAGCCAGCCAAATGAAACGGGAACTTCAGCAGCTCCTTATCACATGCCTGTGAGTCCTCCCTTGGGTACTGCCCGGCTCGATTGATGCCTACGATGGTGGTAATTGTAGTAGTGATGATGATTGTGGTGGTGATGGTGGTAATTGTAGTAGTGATGATGATTGTGGTGGTGATGGTGGTAATTGTAGTAGTGATGATGATTGTGGTAGTGATGGTGGTAATTGTGTCGGTGGGTGTTTTAATTGTGGTGGTGGTGGTAATTGTGGTGATTCTTGTATTGGTGGTGGTGGTAGTAATTGTGTTGAAGATGACGATGATGGTGGCAATAGCTAGAATATAAGAAAGAACCCCACCCTCGTTTCTTAAAAGGGTTAAGATAAATATTCATCAGGCCTGTATGAGCTTATCTGCACAGGGGTGGGCGTGGTTCTGTGGTGGGGAGTGTGGTGGTGATTGTATTGCTAATGGTGGTGGTGGTGGTGATTGTATTGCTAATGGTGGTGGTGGTGGTGATTGTATTGCTAATGTACGTGGTGGTGGTGGTGATTGTAGTTGTAGTGCTACTGTTGGTGATTCTTGTGGTGGTGATTATTGTAGTGGTGGTGGTGATGGTAATAATGTTAGTGGTGATGGTGGTAATTGTGGTGATTTTTGTAGTAGTGGTGGTGGTGGTGATCGTAGTCGTAACTGGTGATATAGTTATGGTGGTGGTGGTGATGATTATTGTGGTGGTGATCTATCTATCTATCTATTGCCTGACGCCGTGATCCCCGAAGGGGTGGCCACGAACGAACCGCCCCCATGCACCTCTGTCCCCAGTCAGTCGACGCCCCTCCCCCCAACCAGCACCACCTTCGTTCATGTACTTCCTCACTCCATCCTTCCACCTCATATTCGGTCTACCTCTCCCCCTCTGTCCCTCCACCTCGCTCTCATACACCCTCTTAGTCATTCTCTCGCTTTCCATACGTTCCATATGGCCGAACCATCTCAAGTTGTTCCTTTTCACACTTTCCAGCACATCTACCTCCACACCACACCTCCTTCTTACTTCCTCATTAGTCTGTCTATCCCTCCATGTAACTCCGCACGCACTCCTTAAGTAATTCATTTCCACTGCTCTCACTCTTGGTCTGAGTCTCTCAACCAACGTCCATGCTTCGCTTCCGTAAGTCAGTGTCGGGATTACCACACTGTCATGCAAGGACTTCTTCACTTCCATACTGACCACCCTATTTCTTGTTACTGCTTTTAGCGTTCCTACAACCCTCTTCCCCTGTTGTACCCTCTCCCGCACCTCTTCATCCATAGTCCCATCTTTACTCAACACACTGCCCAGATACTTAAAAGAGTTGATGATCTCCATAGCCTGACCGTTCAGCTTCACCTCACACTCTGTGACTTCACCCCTTTCGAAGACCATAACCTTGCTCTTCCCCGTATTTACCTTCAAATTCCGTTTTTCGCACACTGTTCCAAACTCATTTACCAGACCCTGCAACTCCCATTCATTATCACTCATCAGAACTGTATCATCCGCAAACAGCAGTATAGGTAGCTTCCACTCAATTCCCTCCCTTTCAGCGATACACCAACATCCACTGCTCTTGATAGTATTTCTTTCATAACTCCATCCATATATACAGTAAACAACCACGGGGACATCACACACCCCTGTTTCAAACCAACATTCAGGTCAAAGAACTCGCTCTGCTCACTCTCCACACATACTGCCGCCTTTGCACCCTCATACATGCTCTTCACTGCTTTCAGCAACTTGCCCTCTACTCCGTATATTCTAAATACTTTCCACAAACCTTCTCTATCCACTCTGTCATAGGCCTTCTCCAAGTCCATAAAGGCAACATACACCTTTTGTTTCTTCTCCAGATACTTCTCCACAACACAATTCAGGGTAAAAATCTGATCTACACATCCTCTTCCCTTCCTAAAACCTCCCTGCTCGTCGCCTATCCATTTCTCCGTTCTCACTCTCACTCTCTCAATCACTACCCTACTGTATACCTTCCCTACTACGCTTAGAAGACATATTCCTCGGTGGTTACCACACACTCCTCTTTCCCCTTTGCCCTTATATAGGGGGACTATTATGCCAGTCTTCCAGTCATCGGGTGCACTCCCCTTCTCCCATGCTAGTTTGCACATTTTCCATACCCATTCTATCACTATCTCACCACCACTATCTCCCCACACACTCCATCTGTTCCTGGTGCTTTCCCCAACTTCACTCTTTTCATGGCTTCCCACACTTCTGACCTCCTGATCCCCACCTCCTCCTCCACTACTTCTCTTCTTCTCCCTCCCATACCATATCCAGCTATGTTTGCTGGCTCTTCATTCCTTTCATTTAGCAACTCACTGAAGTACTCCCTCCATCTTTCGACTCTCTCTTGCTTCTCGGCTAGCATTCTCCCATTCTTATCTTTCACACCCTTACTGTTTCCCTTGCTACCTTCCCTAACTTTCTTGACTTCTTTCCAGAACAGTTTCTTACTCTCCCTCATGTGGTGGTGATGATGGTGGTAATTGTTTTCATTTATTATCTATGTGTACGAGGGAGAAATGAGGCAAAGCTGCATGTAACAAGTGTCTCCCACAAGGCTGAACAAGTGACACAAAAAATAATTGTTTTGGGGGTATTGGAATAAAATTATGGTGATGATGATTGTAATTATTATGGTGATGAAGATGGTGATATTGATGGTGGTAGTGGTGGTAATTGTGGTAGTAATGCGTTATGATTGTGGTGATGGTGGTGGTTTTAATGATCATAGTAATGATGGCAATATTCATACATCTACATCAAATATTCATCAAGCTTGTATGAGCTTATCTGCCCTCGAGTGGATGTGCTGATGGTGGTGGTGATGGTGATGATTGTAATGCTGGGGATAGTGATGTTTGTGGTGATGATTGTATTGGTGGGGGTAGTGATGTTTGTGGTGATGTTTGTAGAGGTGATAGTGATGATTGTTGAGGTTGTACTACAGTGGTAATGATGGTGATGATTGTATTGGTGGGGGTAGTGATGTTTGTGGTGATGATTGTAGAGGTGATAGTGATGATTGTTGAGGTTGTACTACAGTGGTAATGATGGTGATGATTGTAATACCCTGTACAGTGTACCCGCTAAAATCCCACAACCACAAAACTACCGGAGTTGACGTCTGGAATACCGTAAAATAGTCGTTGCTGGAGAGTCTTAAGGGGGCCCACCTCGCTTTTTTTCTCTTTCTCTTACTCTCTCTTTGGTTTGTATCCATTCGGCCCCATTCAGCCTACTGTTTTAAGACGTTTACCCCCATCCAGGTGTCAATATTTTCCTGGCCTGCACAACTGCACAATGCATAGCCTAATGTTTTAAGTGAAAGGAAAGCGCATTTTATGGGGCACAGATCTCTAAGGACCGACCTCGCTATCAAATGTACCTGAACTATTGTTTGTATTTCACTCCCAACACCAAACACCTCCAGGAATTGTTAGAAATTCATAAGGTTAATTAGTTAGTCTGTATTTTAATAGTTATTTTGCGAATTACTTGTTGCCATTCATATTATATTGATTTACACTTGAATCAATGACAGCTCCTTCTACGCCCGCCTTATATCAAGCTGAAATTGTTTAAGGGGAGATGGGTCGTTTTTCTGGTCTCTCTTTTTCTTCATGTTTAGCCCCATTAGTTTTGAGATTTGAAGACGTTTGCCCTATTAGTTTGTCGATTATAAGACCTTTCGCTCCATTTATTTGTAAATATTAAGACCTTTCGTGCCCTTTAGATGTCGATGTGTTTCTACCGAAACATTTACAAATTAATCTAGTAGGGGGATCTAATGGATTTGTTTTTTAAGTTTGATATATAGACCCCAAAAAATAACCACTGCCCCCTTAATTCAACGAAGATACTCCTCGTATGGTGTATTTCTCCAGGCCCGTTTGGAAGAATTTTGTTTCATCTCTCTATTCTTTTCTGTTGGTGTGGCCTATATCCAGACCAAAATTCAAAAGTGAGAACATTTTAGGATTTGCATTTAAAATATCTGGGCCCAAAGAGAGGCGTGTATATATTTCCAAAACTAGTTCAGCCCGGGCTTGTTTTATTCAGTGGGAAACATTGGTCCGGGATTAAGTTTGGCGATTTTAGCCCATACAATATTAAGAACGTCCTTTTCATCCTATTCTGGCAACTTTTAAACGATTTTATTCAGCTTAGGAAGGACCTCTAGCAATAATAAAGGCTTCAAACTATCTCACCCAACCACTTTAACTACCACAGATCCTTTCAAAGCTGCATAATATCGTCTAAATATAGCTAGACTAGAATATTTGTTTATTTATTTTTTTATTTTTTGTCTATGTGAATGAGGAAGACAAAAGGCATAACTGCCTGCAACGAGTGCCTCCCCCAGATTTTAAAGAGTGACAGGGCCGAAATCAAGGGACGTTCGAGCTAAAATGCCTGGACACACGGAGTTTGAAGCAATTTAAGTCATAGGAAGAGGGAAGGACTGATTCTGGGAGAGAGTTCCAGAGCTCAGCAGTTGAATAGAAGAAAGTCTGAGAATAGCGTTTCACTCTTGGGTTGGAGAGTTGCACAGAGTAGGGGTGGGATTGTGTTGCAAGGCGGGTACTACGTACCCTACGTAGAGGAGGTGGTATACACTGGGAAAGCTTCGAGGAACACTGATTATTGTAGTAGCGATAGAATAGTGAGAGAGATGCAACATTGCGGCGAAGAGAAAGAGATTACAGAGAATTGGTGAGTGGACGGGAGTTAATGATACGAAAAGCTTTCCTTTCTACTTTATCTAGGAGTGCGGTGTGAGAGGATCCTCCCCACATATGTGAACAATACTCCATACAAGGACGCACTGTGCCCCTATACAGAGCAAGTAGCTGAGCAGGGGTAAAGAACTCCTTGAGGCGGTTGAGCACACCCAGCTTCTGGGAGGCTGCCTTAGCGAGACTGGTAATATGGTCTTTCCAAGTGAGAGCAGAAGAAAAAGAGACACCTAGAACATTGAGGGAAGATGAAGGGTTGATTTTTGTATTGTTGAAGAATAAGGGATAGTCCTCTGGAGGTTCCTGACGGGTAGTAAGGTGGATAAATTGAGTTTTGGAAGCATTAAATGTAACAAGGTTTTCTCTACCCCAATTGTAAATAGTAGCTAGAGCAGAAGATAAGCATTTTATGGCTTCATTACGTTTACTTTTGAGGGACTGCTGGCTGGGGCGTTCTGGAAAACTAATTGAGTGGTGTAAAGTAGAGTCGTCTGCATATGAATGAATGGGACTAGATGTACAGTTGAGAAGATCATTTATGAAAATTAGAAAGAGAATAGGAGATAGGACAGAACCCTGAGGAACACCGGAGTTGACAGGATGAGGAATTGAGCGATGGCCGTCCACAACTGCAGCTATGCAATGGCCGGAAAGGAAATTAGAGACAAAGGCACAGATGGAGGGACAGAAACCGAAGGAGGGTAGTTTGGAAATTAAAGATTTGTGCCAGACTCTATCGAAGGCCTTCGATATGTCTAGTGCAACAGAAAAAGTCTCACCGAAGTCCCGAAAGTTGGATGACCAAGAGTTAGTAAGATATGAAAGACGATCACCAGTAGAGCGACCCTTAAGGAAGCCATACTGGCGATCTGAGAGCAGATTATGAGAAGAGAAATGCTTAAGAAATTTTGAAGCAAGAATAGTTTCAAAAAATTTAGAGATACAAGAGATGAGAGCAATTGGACGATAGTTGGAGGATTGAGAGCGGTCACCTTTCTTTGGGACAGGTTGAATGAGAGCAAACTTCCAGCAAGAAGGAAAGACGTTAGAGGAGAGACAGAGACGAAAGAGTTTGCCTAGGCAGGGGGTCAGCACGGAAGCACAGTTTTTAAGTACAACAGGAGGAACACCGTCCGGACCGTATGCCTTCTTAGTATTAAGCCCAGAGAGGGTAGAAAGTACATATTTAGAAGAGATTAGGATATTAGGCATAAGTAGGAGAGAGGGGGTTGGAGAGGGAGGAATATCACACATCGCTGGTACTCAAAGGGTTAAAACCATGTGCCCCATTCCCTTGTCAATATTTGAACTTTTTGTGTCATTTAGGTGTCGATTTTTTCCTGGCGAGCGACAGCGAGCCTGTAATATGAGAGCAACCGGCCTTCGGCCGGGAAATTTTTCTATAATTTTGTTTACAAATTAATCTTGAATTAGGGTCTTGGGGGGTGTTGTATTTAAGCTTGATGGAGGTCTAGGGAGGAAACTAAATAAATATATAAAGAGATACATAAATGAGCAAAAAAAGGCGCCCATTCCCCTTTAAAGTATCTCTCCCTAAAGAAAGGAGTGTATATATTTCCAAAACTAGTTGAGCCCGATGTTGTATTATTCAGTAGAAACATTGGTTCAGGATAAAGATGAAAAGTGGAGGGCGAGCAGAGAGGGAATGGGTGGGTTAAATATGCAGGTGTGGTCCGGAGAGCAGAGGAATGGGGACACACAGGATGGCAGGTATTCAGTCCAAAGTTATATTATTTATTTATTTAATACAAGGGAAGGATTGCAAGTATTCAGTCTACAGTTATATATTAATTTATGTATTAACATAATAAGGACACAAGGGAACGATTGCAAGTATTCAGTCTTAGGATATTTATTTGTTTATTTATGTATTCATTTATCAAGGAATAGGGACACAAGTGATCGATTGCAAGTATTCAGTCTAAATTTATATATGAATACATTTATATATTAATCAAGGAATAGGGACAAGGAAACGATAGCAAGTATTCAGTCCACATTTATAGTAATGTATTTATGTATTTACAATGCCGAGAACTTTCAGTCTTCTACTGTACTTCTCACTTCTCGGCTTGTTCTTCCTCTGTCTAATTACTCTTCTTTCCTATTTTACTCCAGCCATCTGGTCTGGTCTGGTATCAAAGGATAGGGATACAATGGAACGATTGCAAGTATTCAGTCTAAAAATATTTATTTATTGTTTGATTTATATAATTATAAACAATGGAATAACTTGGCTGATTTCAAGTACTTTTATCTGTTACTGTACTTCTCACCTTTCAACTTATTCTTCCTCTATCCAAAACTTTCTAATCTCCTACTTTACTCAAGCCATCATCTTCATCATCATATTTATCAATGCATTGGGACACAAGGGAATGATTGCAAGTATTGTGTCTAAAGATATTCTGCAAGGGACTGGAGTTATACAAAATTAGCTACAGTGCTGACGCTATTCATGACTTAGAGTGTGCTGGCTTAGTAATCCAGAAGGGTTAATAGCCTCTTAAGTCCTCTTTTAAATAACTAAATGGGTAGTGTCGCCAATTTAGCTACTTTCCCCCTTGATCTTCAGGTATTTACTTCGATCTAAATGCAAATTTGTACATGTAGGGGCATGAGTTCTAGCGATATTCGGCATTTATATACTATCGAGCAGAATATATAATTATATAATATATATATATATATATATATATATATATATATATATATATATATATATATATATATGTGTGTGTGTGTGTGTGTGTTATTTCTAACAATAATCCAGTAATCATACATAAATATCTAACAATAAATGTCAAAGGGAATAAGAAATTGGATTGTTATATCTTGTTTTCCTTTTACTGACGGATAAATGTTCATTAACACCTACAGCTACATCTGCCATTCATATGCAAAGGTCAGGGAATAGTAAATCCAATATTTATCGCAGGTCACGGTCAATAATTAAGGTAATATATTTATTATATATTCAATGTTCACTATATTCGCTAAGGCTGTTTAGACAACATGAATATGACAGCAACAAATGATCAGACAAATAGCATAAAGGCCAGGTAAAAGGTCAAAGTTATTATTTTATGCTAACCATTTTTTTATTATATATATATATATATATATATATATATATATATATATACAGTATATATGTTTATATATTGCAATGATCATATAGTATAGAAACATACTTATAACCAAAGGCTAAGATCACAGTTCAAAGTGAAAATTCTGTGTTTCAAGTTTATTTTTATAATATTCGATTTTCACCAAAACTAACTGTACCAGCTGTTCTGCATATGATTATTATATCCGGCAATTATCAAATCTATACTACAGAGATCAAAGAAAACTGGCAACATGTTTAGAGTTTGAAGGAAGTCTATGTTTCGGTTTGGCTAGGGGACAAACTAAAATACAGTACATTGGTCGGAAAGGGGAAAAGGAAGCAAAATCCTCAACAATATGTTAACAAGCTAAACTAGCATAATAACCCACAAGACGTCGGAGCAGATAGTATTAAGGGGGGTGACCTGTTTTTGTTCTGTCCTTTTCTATCTTTCTCTGGCTTGTATCCATTTGGCCCAATTCAGCCTACTGTTTTAAGACTTTTATCCCCATCCAGGTGTCAATTTTTTACTGGTGAGCGGTAGCGAGCCAGCATATTTTTTATTTTTGTTTTGACAGCAGGCTAAATTTGTAAATTTTTCGATAGAAACATTTCTCCGGCGAAGCCGGATTTCTTCATATAATGCTGGCTCGCTATCGCTCGCCAGGAAGAAATTGACACCTAGATGGGGATAAACGTCTTAAAATAGTTGGCTGAATGGGGCCGAATGCATACAAGCCAGAGAAAGAGAGAAAAGGACAGAAATAACAAAAAGCAGGTCACCCCCCTTAAAGCAATGTCCCCATCTAAGAAATATGACCTAATATCCCTAAGACACGCTGCAGCTTACATCATTGTCCAGGCTCAGGCTGTATCGATTATCACTGCTGCTTGCTTTTGACATTTTCGAACAATGTCTTTTAGTTTGTCCCCTAGGCAAACAAAAGCGCCTTCCTACACTTCCTTCAAACTAAAAAATGTCCACACAGACCCCATTCAAGCTAAATTTGTACATGTTTTCGATAGAAAATGTTCCGGCCGAACGAAGAATTCTTCTCACTATCGCTCGCCCAGAAAAATATTGACACAAGCCTTGCCTGGGACTCACTGTTTACGTCAGACTTTATTTATTATTGCTGCTGCCTGCATTCATGGGTTGGGGAGGGGGTGGTTGTGGTGGGGAGGGGGTGATTGTGGTGGGGAGGAGGTGATTGTGGTGGGGAGGAGGTGATTGTGGTGGGGAGGAGGTGATTGTGGTGGGGAGGGGGTGATTGTGGTGGGGAGGGGGTGATTGTGGTGGGGAAGGGGTGATTGTGGTGGGGAGGGGGTAATTGTGAAGGTGAGGGGGTGATTGTGGTGGGGAGGAGGTGATTGTGGTGGGGAGGAGGTGATTGTGGTGGGGAGGGGGTGATTGTGGTGGGGAGGGGATGATAGTGGTGGTGTGGAGGGGTGATTGTGGTGGTGTGGAGGGGTGATTGTGGTGGTGTGGAGGGGGTGATTGTGGTGTGAAGGGGTGATTGTGAAGGTGAGGGGGGTGATTGTGGTAGTGAGGGGGTGATTGTGGTGGAGAAGGTGAATGGGGTGGGGAAGGTGATTGTGGTGGAGAGGGGGTGATTTTGGTGGGGAGGGGGTGATTGTAGTGGGGAGGGAGTGATTGTGGTGGGGAGGAGGTGATTGTTGTGGTAAAGGAGTGATTGTGGTTGATAAGGGGTGATTGTGGTGGGGAGGGGGTGATTGTGGTGGGGAGAATATAATTGTTGTGATATGGACGATTGTGGTGATCTTATAATGGCTGTGGTGGTGGTAGTGATTGTTGTTGATTGTAGTGAGGTGGAAGTAGTGATTGTGATAATTGTGGGTGTGACGGTGGTTGTGGTTTATTGCTCGTATGATGGTGATTGTGGAAGGGGTATGGTGTTGGTAGTGGTGATTGTAGGAGTTGTGGTGGTTGTCAGTACTGGTGGTAGTGATTGTAGATAAGACTGTTGGCAATGCAGGCAAACTATTGGCAATGGTAAAAATGTTGGCAGTGGTAGTAGTACTGAAAGCAGAGGTAGTGTTGGCAGAAAGGTTGGCAGCAGCAGTGGTAGTAGCCTACTGAAAGCAGAGGTTGTGTTGGTAGCAGTGTTGGCAGAAAGGTTGGCAGCAGTGTTGGCAGAAAGGTTGGCAACCGCGGTGGCTGGAGGTGCGGAAAATAATTTTGGCCGCCGCGCTTCCAGAATTCTTTTTATGTGGTGATTTATTGTGATGACTTCTATTATATCGAGGTGCGCGGCCGAGAGAGAGAGAGAGAGAGAGAGAGAGAGAGTGTGCGAGAGAGAGAGAGAGAGAGAGAGAGAGAGAGAGAGAGAGTTACATAGATACACAGACCTTGCGGTCCTTACTAGGCTGTCCGGAATTAATTCTAACATGGGATTTGCTACAAAGTGAAAAGTAAAGATAGCAAACCAGAAGGCTCTCTCCCCAGCCACCACTCCCACCGACCTTGGTCGGCATGACATTTAGGTGGTGAAATAAGGTCCCCAGCAGAATGATAAAATGTATACCGGGGAATTCATAGTAAAGAACGAAATTAAACAATATTGTCTACTACTGATGTTTTTTTGTTTTTTGTTTTACAGGCATAATAAATATTTAGCCAACCTCCTAGAAATTGATGTGTAGCCTCCTTTGGAATGTGTCAGTTGCATTACATTGTTCAACTTTCTCTGGTAATTTGTTCCACTCGTTGACCACACTGTCGGTGAAGAAGAAGCGCGTTGTGGCATCGAGATTCGCTCTCATGGTTTGTAATTTAGTTCCAGAGAGAGAGAGAGAGAGAGAGAGACAGACACAGACAGACAGACAGACAGACAGACAGACAGACATAAATGAAAGTAGAAAATACTAGAACATGTAATGGCAAAATAAATAGATAACGTCATAAAGCAACATGGTAAGTTAATATGAATGACAATACAAGCGAACCTATGTGTATGTGTATCTATAGTCTGTTTCATTCCATATGACGGTAAATTGAATCCTTTGGCAGCTAATTTCTCGATAGTTAATGGAAAAATATACAACCATTATGGCATATCAAGACCAAGTTTATATAATAAGCACCATATTTCACTACAAAATCTTCAAAATAACTGAACAATCTTAATGGGAACTTTGCAATTTACCATCAATTGCAAAGAAAGAGGGTATAGGTATAAACTGTATATATTTACTTTATGTATAATTATGTATGCGCCTGAGAGTAAAGTGAAATGGGTGTGTGTTTGTACTGGGGCTTGATATATGGGTAAACAACAAATGTATACAGTGGGGCGTACAGGGGAGAGAGAGAGAGAAAGATTTACATAGATTTCCATAGATACACTGGCCAGACAGACCTTACGATCCAAACGAGCTGGTCAGGACTTAATTCTAGTAGAGATGGCAGAAAAGGAAAGTTGAAGGAAAATATAGAAAAGAAGAGAGAGAGAGAGAGAGAGAGAGAGAGAGAGAGAGAGAGAAAGAGAAGCAGAAGCATAACTTAAGGGGAGGTGGTTCACTTTTCGGGCGATTTTTGCATGTATTCATTATTTTTGCATGTATTCATTATTTTTGCATGTATTCATTATTTTTCTAGTTTCCTCCCTAGACCTCCATCAAATTTAACAAAACATCCATTAGATCCCCCTTCTAGATTAATTTGTACATTTTTTGGTAGAAAAATGTTCCGGCCGAAGGCCGATTCTTCCAACATTACAGGCTCACTGTCGTTCGCCAGGGAAAAATAGACACCTAAATATAATAAAGATGAATGGAGATATAACACCAGTACTCTTCAATCCTTTATTGGCTAGGGTTGAGTACAGGAGCGCCGAGACGCTAGTTGGTTATGTGAGAGTCTGGTGTGAACTGAAGGACTTGCTGCCTCCACAGGCCTGGGTGCCAGAGGCGCCCGCAAGTCTAAAGTGTCTGTGGTGCCATATGGTGTTGGACAATAGTGGTGTATACATTATTATTATACTAAATAACACGAAAGGTCTAAATATTGACGAAGAAATAGGGCGAAAGGTCTTAAAACCGACTAACTAATGGGGCAATCATCTTAACATCTGAAAACTAATGGGGCTAAACATGAGGGAGAAAGTTGTCCAGAAAACCGGCCCATGTCCCCTTAACTAGAGAGACACTCAGTAGAGCGCATGCCATCGCCTAACTTGGCGGAGTTTTACGCTCTACCGATTACTTCTTAAATTGAATCACTGCTTACTTTTGTCATATCCTATCTGGCCACCAAAGTTCGTAACAATCGCTTGACAACTTTTTGAGATATCCTATTTACAGATAAACGGACCAACAGACAAACGGACTAACAGACAGGCAAACAGAGGCAAAAACATAACCTCCTCTAACATAGTTTAGAAAAGTTAGTTTAGAAAATATATATAATATCTGTGAACAGGCAATTACACAATTTTACACTTTCTGATCACAAACTGCTTCCCAAACTGTACAACAACCTTTCATTAAATTTAATGAGTCGTGAATGTACACAGTTGACTTCATATATAGGTGGTTAACGCTATCAGGTCTGACGTATTGCGAGTTATTATATCATGCCTACATATTATTCAGCGCTGTTGTGGACGTTTACGAACAATTTATTTTAGTTTGTCCCCGAGGTTAACCAAAACGCCTTCCCAGACTTCCTTCAAACTTTATAAATAATAAAAAAGTAAAAACAAATAAAAACTCTGTTCCACTTCCATTTTCCGATATAAACATGTTCTAGCCGAAGGCCAATTTATTTCAAGTTATAGGCTCACTATTGCTCGGCCAAAAATATAACGAACATTGAATGGCGTGAAGCGTGATATTATCGCCAAACTAATTATATATCATGAAACCTCTTCAATTCTCCAAACTAATGAAGTTAATCTCCAAACTACTCGTATTACATTGAAAGTCTTAGAATTTCCCATCCAACCAATGCCTTCGGTTCGTCCCCCCTGTATTGAGCGGTGTTGACAAGACAAACAACATGATTGATTAACTTTGGTCAACTTGACAACCTGTCATTTTGCAGGACATCTTCCATCTTAAAATAGCAGATGTATTGATTCTCGAAGGGGGTACGATTTTGGTTCAGCAATTTAGATTTAGATAACTGCGTTATATTATGTATGTTCTTATTTGTATTAATATACAGTATATACATAAATGCCACGAGAGGTCTTAAAATTGAAAAAAATGGGGCGAAGCTAATGGTCAGAACGCCGTAAAATCTCATAACTAATGGGGCTAAACATGAGGGAGAAGGAGGTCCAGAAAAAAACAGCACCTCAATCTTTGTGATTTACATCCAGAAAGTTAGTTTCATATATCTGATTATATACATATATAAACAGTTTATATAATATATATACATATACTGTATATATATATATATATATATATATATATATATATATATATATATATATATATATATATATATATATATATATATATCCTCTCTCTTACTTATGCCTAATATCCTAATCTCTTCTAAAGATGTACTTTCTACCCTCTCTGGGCTTAACACTAATAAGGCGTACGGTCCGGACGGTGTTCCTCCTGTTGTTCTCAAAAACTGTGCTTCCGTGCTGACTCCCTGCCTAGGCAAACTCTTTCGTCTCTGTCTATCCTCTAACGTCTTCCCTTCATGCTGGAAGTTTGCTCACATTCAACCTGTCCCAAAGAAGGGTGACCGCTCTCAACCCTCCAACTATCGTCCAATTGCTCTTATCTCTTGTCTTTCTAAAGTTTTTGAAACTATTCTTGCTTCCAAATTTCTTAAGCATTTCTCTTCTCATAATCTGCTCTCAGATCGCCAGTATGGATTCCTTAAGGGTCGCTCTACTGGTGATCTTCTTTCATATCTTACTAACTCTTGGTCATCCTCCTTCCGGGACTTCGGTGAGACTTTTTCTATTGCACTAGACATATCGAAAGCCTTCGATAGAGTCTGGCATAAATCTTTAATTTCTAAACTACCCTCCTTCGGTTTCTATCCCTCCATCTGTGCCTTTGTCTCTAATTTCCTTTCCGGCCGTTCCATAGCCGCGGTTGTGGACGGCCATTGTTCACTTCCTCACCCTATAAACTCCGGTGTTCCTCAGGGCTCTGTCCTATCTCCTATTCTCTTTCTAATTTTTATAAATGATCTCCTTAACTGTACCTTAATTCCCATCCATTCATACGCAGACGACTCAACCTTACACTACTCCATTAGTTTTTCAGAACGCCCCAGCCAGCAATCCCTCAACGACAAACGTAATGAAGCCATAGAACTCTTAAATTCTGATCTAAATACTATTTCCAATTGGGGCAGAGAAAACCTTGTTAACTTTAATGCTTCCAAAACCCAATTTCTCCATCTATCTACCCGTCAGGATCTCCCAGCGGACTATCCCTTATTCTTCAACAATACAAAAATCAACCCTTCATCTTCTCTCAATATTCTTGGTGTCTCTTTTTCTTCTGGTCTCATTTGGAAGGACCATATTACCAGTCTTGCTAAGGCAGCCTCCCAGAAGCTGGGTGTGCTCAACCGCCTTAGGGGGTTCTTTTCCCCTGCACAGCTTCTTGCTCTGTACAGGGGCATAGTGCGCCCTTGTATTGAGTATTGTTCACATGTGTGGGGAGGTTCCTCTCACACCGCTCTCCTAGACAAAGTTGAAAGGAAGGCCTTTCGTATCATTAACTCCCGTCCACTCACCAACTCTCTGCAATCTCTCTCTCTCCGCCGCAATGTTGCATCTCTCTCGCTATTCTATCGCTACTATAATAATCAGTGTTCCTCAGAGCTATCCCAGTGCATACCACCTCCTTTACGTAGGGCACGTGGTACCCGTCTTGCAACTCAATCCCACCCCTACTCTGTGCAACTCTCCAACCCAAGATTGAAACGTTACTCTCAAACTTTCTTCTACTCAACAGCTGAGCTCTGAAACTCTCTCCCAGAATCAGTCTTTCCCTCTTCCTATGACTTAAATTGCTTCAAACTCCGTGTGTCCAGGCATTTTGGCTCGAACGTCCCTTGATTTTGGCCCTGTCACTCTTTCAACTATGGGGGAGGCACTCGCTATAGGCAGTTATGCCTTTTGCCTCCCTCAATCACATAGAAAAAAAAAAAAAAAAAAAAAAAAATATATATCACATTTGGGCGAGGAATGGTCCCTATCCAAAATGAGGTTTGGCATCCTCTACCCAACCTCAGCCGTGTCTGTCTGTCTCTTTTCCTGAACTACTTTTCCTACTTCGGGGGTGGGCGGCTAGGAATCCTCCTACTATTGTAAAATTCACCTACTATACTGTACAGTGAAAGGAGCGAGGGAACGCAAAAGTGGTCCCGGACCGTACACATTGCAACTTTAAATATTGTTTCTGTTCGGGCTCTGTCTCGAGTCGACCACCCCCAGCTATGGGGTATGTGTCTGAGTTTATACATACATACGTGCATATATGTTTTTTTTCTATGTGAGTGAGGGAGACAAAAGGCAGAACTGCCAGAGTTGAGAGAATAACAGGGCCAAAATCAAGGGACGTTTGAGCTAAAATGCCTAGACACACGGAGTTTGAAGCAATTTAAGTCATATGAAGAGGGAAAGACTGATTTAGGGAGAGAGTTCCAGAGCTCAGCAGCTGAATAGAAGAAAGACTGAGAATAGCGTTTCACTCTTGGGTTGGAGAGTTGCACAGAATAGGGGTGGGATTGTGTTGCTAGACAGGTACTACGTACCCTACGTAGAGGAGGTGGTATACACTGGGAAATCTCTGAGGAACACTGATTATTGTAGTAGCGAGAGAGATGCAACATTGCGGTGAAGAGAGCGAGATTGCAGAGAGTTGGTGAGTGGACGGGAGTTAATGATACGGAATTATTTCCCTTCTACTTTGTCTAGGAGTGCGGTGTGAGAGGATCCTCCCCACACATATGAACAATGCTCAATACAAGGACGCACTGTGCCCCTGTACAGAGCGAGAAGCTGTGCAGGGGTAAAGAACCCCCTGAGGCAGTTTAGGCATTAGCACACCCAGCTTCTGGGAGGCTGCCTTAGCAAGACTGGTAATATGGTCCTTCCAAGTGAGAGCAGAAGAAAAAGAGACACCGAGAATATTGAGAGAAGATGAAGGATTGATTTTTATATTGTTGAAGAGTAAGGAATAGTCCTCTGGGAGTTCCGAACGGGTAGTAAGATGAAGAAATTGGGTTTTGGAAGCATTAAATGCAACAAGGTTTTCTCTGCCCCAATTGAAAATAGTAGTTAGATCAGAAGATAAATGTTGCATGGCTTCATTACGTTTGTCTATGAGGGATTGCTGGCTGGGGCGTTCAGGAAAACTAAATGAATAGTGTAAGGTAGAGTCGTCTGCGTATGAATGAATACATACATACATACATAGGCTACGTACATACATACATACATATATTAATACATACATGCATACATACATACAAACCTACATACATACATATTTATGCTACCTCTTTGAGAAATATGTAGCATTATGACAGTTTATTCTAGCTATCAATAGGCAATTTTATGCGGCTAAGTAAGGATCTGTAGAAATATAATGAGTAAAGATTAACCATCTATCTTCCACATACCCTTACTAGTCTCGAAAAAAAAAAAAATCGTCTAAAAATAGCTAGAAAACAGAAACAAAATGCGTCATAGTATCTTGAAAGGGTTAAGGGAAGGTTTTTTAGTTTATTCCCTAGACCTCCATCAGGCTAAAAATTACACCCCCTAGACCCCCTTTCAAGATTTTTTGTTTAAATTTGTCGGTAGAAAGATGGGCCCAGCCGAAGGCCGTTTCCTCTTAAAATACAGGCTCGCTATCGCTCGCCAGAAAACAATCGACACCTAAATGGTACGAAAGTTCTTAACATTGATATAAATGGGGCAAATTTTGTTATAAACCTCCAAACTAATTGAGCGAATATCTTAAAATCTCGAAAGCAATAAGGCTAAACATTAGGGAGAAATTAGTGTAGACAAAATTCACTAAAGTGTAAATCTCCACTTAATATAGTAACATAGAAATAATCTCCACTTAATATAGTAACATAGAAATAATCTCCACTTAATATAGTAACATAGAAATAATCTCCACTTAATATAGTAACATAGAAATAATCTCCACTTAATATAGTAACATAGAAATAATCTCCACTTAAATAGTAACATAGAAATAATCTCCACTTAATATAGTAACATAGAAATAATCTCCACTTAATATAGTAACATAGAAATAATCTCCACTTAATATAGTAACATAGAAATAATCTCCACTTAATATAGTAACATAGAAATAATCTCCACTTAATATAGTAACATAGAAATAATCTCCACTTAATATAGTAACATAGAAATAATCTCCACTTAATATAGTAACAGAAATAATCTCCACTTAATATAGTAACATAGAAATAATCTCCACTTAATATAGTAACATAGAAATAATCTCCACTTAATATAGTAACATAGAAATAATCTCCACTTAATATAGTAACATAGAAATAATCTCCACTTAATATAGTAACATAGAAATAATCTCCACTTAATATAGTAACATAGAAATAATCTCCACTTAATATAGTAACATAGAAATAATCTCCACTTAATATAGTAACATAGAAATAATCTCCACTTAATATAGTAACATAGAAATAATCCCACTTAATAGTAACATAGAATCTCCACTAATATAGTAACATAGAAATAATCTCCACTTAATATAGTAACATAGAATAATCTCCACTTAATATAGTAACATAGAATCTCACTTAATAGTAACATAGAAATCTCCACTGAATATAGTAACATAGACTCCACTAAATAGTTAGAATCCACTTAATATAGTAACATAGAAATAATCTCCACTTAATATAGTAACATAGAAATAATCTCCACTTAATATAGTAACATAGAAATAATCGCATTATTGAATATTTGAAAGAGGAGACAAAAGAGGAGACATGGTTTATTATAATCATTTGCCTTCCATACACCCTTTGAGGATCGTGCCGCATTTTAACCCCTTGAAGCTCTGACGCGTTTAGCAGTATATTTTGGCTAGCATTAGACGGTTTTATGCAGCTTAAGAAGGTTCTGTGGGTATTAAAAGGGTAAAGACTCTCTCAATCAACCCTCTGACTTCCATATACGCTTCCTAATCTGAATAAAATCATGTAATAATTACCAGAAAACAAAACGGAAATGCGTATTGGAGCTTGAAAGGGTTAACAGTTTACTCTGGCTATTACTACACGATTTTATACCGCCTCGGGAAGATATGTGAGAGTTAAGGGGAGGTTTTTAGTTGATTCCCTAGACTTCCATCAAGCTTAAAATTACTCCCCCTTGACCCCCTATCAAGATAAATTTGTACATTTTTCGGTAGAAAAATTTCCCGGCCGAAGGCCGGTTCCCCTTAAATTACAGGCTCGCATCGCTCGCCAGGAAAAAATCGACACCTAAATGGCACGAATGGTCTTAAAATTGACAGAAATGGGGCGAGGGTTGTTAAAATCGCCAAACTAATGGGGCAAGCGTCTTTAAATCTCACAATCAATGGGGCTAAACATGAGAGAGAAAGGAGTCAAGAAAAAAATCCCTCAAGTGGAATGCTCCCCTTAAAGGAGTAAAGACGGTCTAAATCAAGCTTCTAACTTCCATATACCCTTCCTAATCTGAATAAAACCGTCAAGGAATAATAGCCAGAAAATACTAATAGTGATGCGTCATAGAATGCTGAGAGAGTTAACCCTTTCAAGCTCCAATACACATTTCCGTTTTGTTTTCTGGTAATTATTAGACGATTTTATTCAGATTAGGAAGGGTATATGGAAGTCAGAGGGTTGATTGAGAGAGTCTTTACCCTTTCAATACCCACACCTTCCTAAGCTTCATAAAACCGTCTAATGCAAGCCAAAATACACTGCTAAAACGCGTCAGAGCTTCAAGGGGTTAATCGGTGTGTATTGGGTCTTTATCCTTGCATGTATAATAAGGACTTTTGCTTATCTAATTATGCAAATCATTTATCAAGTTTAGCCAGGACCTGTAGGAGACAGATAGTTTTTTAATTTTGTGTTTATTAGATGTCTTCACTAAGTTTATAGACAAAATGTAATGAGTCAAACCAACATTATTGTATGATCAGGGAGATTTCCACTTGAGGGATTTTTGTCTGGACCTCTTTCTCCCTCATGTTTAGCCCCAATGGTTTTAAGATTTGGAGATAAGTTAGGCGGCAAGAACTTTCGCCAATTTTTGTCAATTTTAAGACCGTTCGTGCAATTTAGGTGTCAATTTTTCCTGGCGACCGTAGCGAGCCTGGTTAAGAGGAATCGGCCTTCGGCCGGGACATTTTTCTACCGGAAAACTGTCCAAATTTATCTTGAAAGGGGGTCTAGGGGGTGTAAGGTTTTTAGCACTTGATAGAGGTCTAGGGAACAACCTAAATACCTCCCCTTAACCCCGCTCAGGTACCAGTGACGTCCTTTCCAGCGTTAAAGTATTCTGGGCAACATTAGACCGATATTATTTAACTTTAGGAGGGATCTGTGGTAGCTCAAAGGAGTAATGAGATAGTCTGTAGCCTTGTCATTATTAGAGGTCCTTACTAAGCTGAATATAATCATAATAGTTGCCAGAATATAATGAAAAGGACGTCACCGAAACTGAATGGGTTAAATGTTTGACTAATTCTGACATTAGTATAAGATGCTTAACTTGAATAAAAATGCTGAATACGTGGAACATTTTTAATACATACACACAAATATTAAGCATCTGTTTAAAAGTGTTCAGATGTGGAAACGACACACACACATACACACACACACACACACACACACACACACACACACACACACACACACACACTCACTAATACACTCTTGGTGCCAACCGAAAAAATAATGAACACATAAATAAGTTCATATAAATATATAAATACATAGATAAAACAGCTCTCAATTATTTAAAGGGGGTGACCTGCTTGTTTTGCTGTCCTTTTCTCTCTTTCTCTGACTTGTATCCATTCGGACCCATTCAGCCCACTGTTTTAAGACGTTTATCCCCATCCAGGTTTCAATTTATTCCTGGCGAGCGATAGCGAGCCATCATTGTATGGAGAAATCTGGCTTCGCCGGAGACATTTTTCTATCGAAAAATGTACAAATTTAGCCTGTTGACAAAAACGTTATATAAAATATGCTGGCTCGCTACCGCTCGCCAGGAAAAAATCGACACCTGGATGGGAATAAACATCTTAAAAAAGTAGACTGAATGGCGCCAAATGAATACAACCCAGAGAGAGAGAGGGAGAGAGAGAGACAATACAACCCAGAGAGAGAGAGGGAGAGAGAGAGACAATACAACCCCGAGAGAGAGAGGGAGAGAGAGAGACAATACAACCCAGAGAGAGAGAGGGAGAGAGAGAGACACAATACAACCCAGAGAGAGAGAGGGAGAGAGAGAGACAATACAACCCAGAGAGAGAGAGAGGGAGAGAGAGAGAGACAATACAACCCAGAGAGAGAGAGGGAGAGAGAGAGAATACAACCCCGAGAGAGAGAGGGAGAGAGAGAGAGACAATACAACCCAGAGAGAGAGAGGGGAGAGAGAGAGAGACAATACAACCCAGAGAGAGAGAGGGAGAGAGAGAGACAATACAACCCAGAGAGAGAGAGGGAGAGAGAGACAATACAACCCAGAGGGAGAGAGAGAGAGCGAGAGAGAGACAATACAACCCAGAGAGAGAGGAGAGAGAGAGACCAATACACCCCAGAGAGAGAGAGGGAGAGAGAGAGACAATACAACCCAGAGAGAGAGAGGGAGAGAGAGAGACAATACAACCCAGAGAGAGAGAGGGAGAGAGAGAGATACAATACAACCCAGAGAGAGAGAGGGAGAGAGAGAGACAATACAACCCAGAGAGAGAGAGGGAGAGAGAGAGACAATACAACCCAGAGAGAGAGAGGGAGAGAGAGACAATACAACCCAGAGAGAGAGAGGGAGAGAGAGAGAGAGAGAGAGAGAGAGATAATAAAACCCAGAGAGAGAGAGAGAGAGAGAGACAATACAACCCAGAGAGAGAGAGGGAGAGAGAGAGAGACAATACAACCAAGAGAGAGAGAGGGAGAGAGAGAGACAATACAACCCAGAGATAGAGATGGGAGAGAGAGACAATACAACTCAAGAGAGAGAGAGGGAGCGAGAGAGACAATACAACCCAGAGAGAGAGAGGGAGAGAGAAGCCAATACAACCCAGAGAGATAGAGGGGAGAGAGACAATACAAAAGCCGGTGACCCCTCTTAAAGCTAGTGTCTGCTGTTCCCTGCACCCAGGCAGGACATACTGTGGTTCTCCGGAATCCAAAACCAATATTAACGTTTACTATTTCACAGGTTACGAGAGTGCTCACGGCCACATTTTGTCCTGGTAGAGATTGTACGGTCGCGCTAATAAGTCATGACCCAGCTGTCATTACATTTGGCTTGCTCTGTGCTGTATTAATGTCTGTCAGATGTTGAATAGGGTGGGTAAGTATAGGGACATGTTTGTATATTTCACTCGATATGAAGAAATGAAGCTTATACATTGCTGATACTAAATATTGATTAAGACATACTTGGTGCCGAGAAATCACTTATCAGCTCGATTGTACTTAGATAAAGTGCTAATATTTTCCGTGGTGGCAAGAGACCTCTGATTATGAAATTACTTAGAGTCTAACTATTGTACATCGTTGTTATGTATTAATCAATTTCATTCCGGATAGCCTTTACCTTTATATTCCGGATAGCCTTTACCTTTATATTCCGGATAGCCTTTACCTTTATATTCCGGATAGCCTTTACCTTTATATTCCGGATAGCCTTTACCTTTATATTCCGGATAGCCTTTACCTTTATATTCATTCCGGATAGCCTTTACCTTTATATTCCGGATAGCCTTTACCTTTATATTCCGGATAGCCTTTACCTTTATATTCATTCCGGATAGCCTTTACCTTTATATTCCGGATAGCCTTTACCTTTATATTCCGGATAGCCTTTACCTTTATATTCATTCCGGATAGCCTTTACCTTTAAATTCCGGATAGCCTTTACCTTTATATTCCGGATAGCCTTTACCTTTATATTCATTCCGGATAGCCTTTACCTTTATATTCCGGATAGCCTTTACCTTTATATTCCGGATAGCCTTTACCTTTATATTCATTCCGGATAGCCTTTACCTTTATATTCCGGATAGCCTTTACCTTTATATTCATTCCGGATAGCCTTTACCTTTATATTCCGGATAGCCTTTACCTTTATATTCCGGATAGCCTTTACCTTTATATTCATTCCGGATAGCCTTTACCTTTATATTCCGGATAGCCTTTACCTTTATATTCCGGATAGCCTTTACCTTTATATTCCGGATAGCCTTTACCTTTATATTCAATAAACTAATTGTGTGTATATGTTTCTCTTTGTTTGACTTATCCAGCTGAGTACTATATTACCCAGGCCTTATAATAATTGCATAATAGTTAAGGGGAGACTGGCCGTTTCTTTGGTCTATTAATTAATGTATTCATATATTGTTTAAGTTTCCTCCCTAGACCTCCATCAAGCTTAGAAAAACACCCCCTAGACCCCCCTTCAAGATAAATGTGTACATTTTTCGGTAGAAAAATGTCCCGGCCGAAGGCCGGTTTCTCTTGAAATTGCAGGCTCGCTATCGCTCGCCAGGAAATAATCTACACCTAAATAGCACGAACGGTCTTAAAATTGACAACGAAATGGGGCGAAAGGTGTTAAAATCGCCAAACTAATGGGCCGAACGTCTTATAATCTCAAAACTAGTGGGGCTAAACATTAGGGAGAAAGGGGTCCAGAAAAACGGCCCATCCCCCCTTAAAATAATTGCATAATAGTTAAATATCATTGAATTGCACGAGCCACAACAGGAGGGTGGAAGCAGTGGCCTAAATGCGTCTACTTTCAAGCTGCCTTCAAAAGCACGGTGGCCCTGCTTGCTAAATATACCGAGTTTAAAGCAGATGGCTCTATGTGTGGTGGTGGTGGTGGTGGTGGTGGAGGAGGAGTACAAAGGAGTACAAAGGAAATCAAGCAACAACAGATCTAGTGACCCTTCTAGGTTGCTTGTCCTCCAAAACACTGAGGATCAAGTGTCCAAACAGTGGTTTAGAGTGGGTAAGGGAACATTGGAAGGGAATTACTGCCCTGGAACTAATGTCCGTGGCAGGATTAGGAAGTTAGTAGGGGACAGATGGGTTAGTAACTGAGGGGGGATAAAATAAAGTTATTCATTTACAAACGCAGTCAGTCGCGGGTTTGAAGCGAGATATTTGTCTAGGCGGAGTTTAAATGAATCAACGGTGATGCAGTCTATAACGTTTCGGGGAAGCCCATTCCACAAGTTGACAACTCGATTGAAGAAGAAATTCTTAGATTCGTGTGAGTTAAAAGATTTACCAATAATTTTGCAACCGTTTCCTCCCGTGTGTAAGTAGATTGGTCGATAGTGAAGTACTTACTACAGTTCATATTGTTGATGCCTTTGATGATTTTGAACACTTGAATTAAGTCACCTCTTAATCTGCGCTGGGTTAAAGGCAATAGATTTAATTCTCTAAGACGCTCTTCGTATGGTTTGTTCTTTAGGCTAGGTATCATTTTGGTAACTCTACGTTGAACTCGTTCTAGCTTGTTTATATCTTTTTGGTAATAAGGGCACCAGGATTGAACGCATTATTCCAGAAGAGGGCGGACTAAGGAATTGTAAAGGGTTAGGATAACTTCTTTGGATTTATGCTCAAATGACCTGCCTATAAAGCCAATTATTTTGTTTGCCTTCTTAACAACTTCTGAACATTGTTGACTCGGTTTTAGGTTACTCGATATTGTTACTCCCAGATCGGTTTCTCTGTTTACATTCTTAAGCTGAGTGCCCTTCATCGAGTAGTTTGCTTTCTCATTTAGGTATCCGATATGTAGTACTTTACATTTATCCGCATTGAAACTCATTTGCCAAATTTGGGCCCAACATGACAATTTATCTAGATTGTGTTGCATATCGTCAACTTGTTCTTTTGAGAGTACGCTATTTGCAATTTTTTGTATCGTCAGCAAATTTTGAGATTGTACAGGTGAGGCCCTCATCTATGTCGTTGATGTAAATGAGAAAGAGAATTGGTCCTAGTACCGATCCCTGGGGTACCCCGCTACTGACATTGGTCCATTTAGATGCCTTACCGTTTATGACTACTCTTTGCTTTCTGTCGCTGAGCCAATTTTCTATCCATTTCAACACACCGTCTTGTATTCCATGCGCTTTTAGTTTTAGCAGTAAACGTTTGTGGGGAACTTTGTCAAAGGCCTTTTGAAAATCAAGGTATATAATATCTACAGCTTTACTCTCATCGTAGAGGTTGAGGATATCGTGGAAGAAGTCTAAGAGGTTTGTTAAACAGGAACGTTTTTTACGAAAGCCGTGTTGAGTATCTTTAAGTATGTTATGAGGATGAGGAGGTGGTGGTGGTGGTGGTGGAGGAGGAGGAGTACGAGGAGGAAGTGATGGCGGTGGTGGTGGTGGAGGAGGAGTAAGAGGAGGAAGTGGTGGTGGTGGTGGTGGAGGAGGAGGAGGTGGTGATGGTGGGTGGTGTTGGAGGAAGAAGAGGTGGTGGTGAATGGGTGAAATAATATGGTGGAAAAATATGGATGGCGGTTGGGAGAAATAGGTGATAGTGGTGATGGTGACAGTGGCGGTGATGGTGGAGATATGGTGGTGGTGGTGATAGTGTTGGTGGAGGTGTACAGGAGGTGATAGTGTTGGTGGTGGAGATGGAGAAAAGGGACTGGTGGAGAGGATTTGATAGTGATGGTGAAGAGGAAGGGGCTGTTGTGTAGTGAAGGAGAAAGAGAAAGTAATGGGAGTGGAAGACAGGAAGAAAATTAAGATATGTTGCAGGTGAAGAGGGCGAGGTAGTGATGGTAGATGATAATAGGAGGAGGAGGAAGAAAGAGAAGAAGTAGAAGAGGGAGAGAGGGAAGAGAGGAAGTAGAAGAGGTAGAGAGGAAGAAGATAGGAGAGGGATTTAAAGAGGGAAATGAAGGAAGAGAGGAAGTAGAAGAGGGAGAGAGAAAGAAGGGAAAAGAGGAAACTAACGAGAAAAGGGGATGACAAGGAGGAGGATAATGGAAGGAGAAGGAAGGGAAGTGGAGAAATAGAAGGAGAGAATGCAAAATGGAGGAAAGATATGTAGAGATGGAAGAAGAGGAGGGCGAAGTAAAGGAAAGGAAGGAGCAGGTGGAAAGGAGAATGGAGAGAAAGAAAAGGCGGAGGAAAATAAGAATGAAGAAGAAGAAAGGCAGGGACAATATGTCCAGGCGGAAGAGGAGGAGGAGGAAGGGAGGAGGGTTCGCGACCTCCTCCCTCCTCCTCCATCATTCACACCTTAAGCCCGAGCGAGGCGAAGGGGTGAGATAGAGAGAGAGAGAGAGAAAGCTCCACTGACCACACAGACCTTACGTTCAAGTCAAGCCGGTAAGGACTTAATTCTACCGCAGAGAGAGAGAGAGAGAGAAAGATCCACTGACCACACAGACCTTACGTTCAAGGCAAGCCGGTAAGGACTTAATTCTACCGCAGAACGAGAGAGAGAAAGATAGACCGCAAAGAGAGTGAGATATTTACATAGATTCACATAGATACACTGACCACACAGACCTTACGATCCCAGCGAGGTGATCAAGACTTAATTCTATTAGAGATAGCTAACCCGAGAGTAAAGGCCGTGTCACACAGAAGTCGAACGTTGGCGGACTGCCGCCCGAAGTTTGAACCGAATTACCCGAAAGTTACTCGGAGTCGAATATAACCAGACACTGACCCGAATGAATTTCGAATATAACCCGATGGACCTGAATGAAAGTCGATGATGAGTCGATGAATCCCCGTACGTAACTCGAAGAAAACCCGATGTGGAACGAAAAAGCCTCGATCATGCGTCGAATATAACTCGAATATGCCTCGAAGACAGGGAAATAACCAGAATTATTACCGAAGCTCAGCTGAAGCTCAGTCGATCAACAACCGAAATAGAAGAAGTTAGGTCGAACGTCAGTCGAATAGGTCGAATATCATAGTAAGTTAAATAATCGCTTATATTATCTTTCGTTAACCCTTTCTGTATCGGTGACGTCATATTTATTTGATTTCAGCAACATTTAGACGATTTTATGAAGCTTAGGATGGATTTATGGTAGCTAAAGGGATTAATTGATATTGTCTGAAGCATTTCAATGGGTAGACGCCCTTCCTGCACTGAATAAAATCGTCTAATAGTTACAATATTTCCCCATCATTTTGTGTATACCGTGGGAAAAAAAACAAAAAAAACATCAAACGTAAATCTTCTGTCTCCGAAGCTCGGGAGGGGAGGGTTGAAATATTGTGTTGACTATCTTATTTATTGTTTATCTATGTGCTGGAAGGATATATTTTTCAATTCCATCGCATTAGAAATTATTCAAAGATTACAAAAAATCCAAATAAGATATAGTTATGTTAATGTATAAGGGAGTTAGGTAGATGCATTAGAGAGATAGAGAGATAGAAAGAGAGTTGCAGAAGGGGAAGTGAGCGATAAACACAACTATTATGAGACAGACGACTTAATTGGTTATGAAAAGACAAGATAGATAGAAAGAGAGTTGAAGAAGGGGAAGTGAGCGATAAACACGAACTATTATGAGACGGACTTAATTGGTTCTGAAAAGACAAGATAGATAGAAAGAGAGTTGCAGAAGGGGAAGTGAGCGATAAACACGAACTATTATGAGATGGACTTAATTGGTTCTGAAAAGACAAAGGAGAAATTTTTATTGACTTTTTCATGTTATTATTTGTGTGCTAGAAGGATAATATTGTTTTCAATTCCATCGCATTAGAAATTATTTATAGATTACAAAAAGTCCACACAAGACATAGTTATGTTAATGGCACACAGTCGCGACATCCCGGACGAATCACTTCCACAAGCGATATATGAAGATGAATTGAAGAAGGCAATCGAAAATGGCAATATAAACAATGGGATTTGCAATTAAAATGTAAAACTTGCGAAATAAACACACCAAAACAGGAACCACACAATATATAGATAAAATAACTTATCAAAATCGCTATGTGGAAAAAAACGCATTGAAGATTTAGCAAAACCATGCTATGAAATAAGAAAAAGATGCAGGAAACTCCAAACAAGGAAACGTGTAACTGGCCAACAGACAAGGTGAGATACTGGCAGTGAGATACCAGCTTAAAGCTGGTATCACACAAGAGCTTTTATAGTCAACATTCAGTGATCAAAACATTTCTGGCATCATTTCTGGATTATTTTGCACTGGTATCGGAAACTAGACTGGTTATAGATAAATTTAAGTCACCGAAATATTTTAAATGTTAGCCTCATAAGCTGCAAGACCAGTGTTGAGGATAAATGTTGAAGGAAAAAACGTTTGTGTGATACCAGCTTAAGGAAGTCAATAATTCTGATACACATTGGGTTATATTCGACCAAGGTTCGAGTATTTCGAGTCATCATCGGCAATTCAAATACCATCGAACACGACCCGAATGGGTCGAATGTAACCAGAATATGACTTGAGTATAACTAGATCATGACTCGATATTTTTTTAACGGTTTTTTTAACTGATTCATCCCCCCAAGTTAACGTATGCATTAACTTTGGCCCGATTTACCGGATGATTCCACTCAAGACCAGAACATCCCAAGAACGTCTCGAAGATAACCGGAACTCACCCGAAGTGTTACCAGAATCGACCGGAACTGGCTGAAATTTGAATTTTTTCGTGGATTCGGCCGGTTTCGGGTGGGTTCGACTTCTGTGTGACACGGCCTTAAGGGACAGTGGAAGGAAAGGATAGCAAAGAAGAAGAAGAGTGAGACAGAGAGAGAAAACTAATACGAGTGTGCGTGCGTGGTGATTGAAATATTCACTGATAGGCGATAATAAAAGTCGAATAGTGAATGGCTCTGCTCATTATAAGATATTGTGGACATCATTAAGGGGGAGGAGGTTGATATTGTGGACATCATTAAGGGGGAGGAAGTTGATATTGGGGGACAATCATTAAGGGGAGGAAGTTGATAGTGTGGACATCACTAAGGGGGAGGAGGTTGATATTGTGGACATCATTAAGGGGGAGGAGGTTGATATTGTGGACATCATTAAGGGGGAGGAGGTTGATATTGTGGACATCATTAAGGGGGAGGAGGTTGATATTGTGGACATCATTAAGGGGGAGGAGGTTGATATTGTGGACATCATTAAGGGGGAGGAGGTTGATATTGTGGACATCATTAAGGGGGAGGAGGTTGATATTGTGGACATCATTAAGGGGGAGGAGGTTGATATTGTGGACATCATTAAGGGGGAGGAGGTTGATATTGTGGACATCATTAAGGGGGAGGAGGTTGATATTGTGGACATCATTAAGGGGGAGGAGGTTGATATTGTGGACATCATTAAGGGGGAGGAGGTTGATATTGTGGACATCATTAAGGGGGAGGAGGTTGATATTGTGGACATCATTAAGGGGGAGGAGGTTGATATTGTGGACATCATTAAGGGGGAGGAGGTTGATATTGTGGACATCATTAAGGGGGAGGAGGTTGATATTGTGGACATCATTAAGGGGGAGGAGGTTGATATTGTGGACATCATTAAGGGGGAGGAGGTTGATATTGTGGACATCATTAAGGGGGAGGAGGTTAATATTGTGGACATCATTAAGGGGGAGGAGGTTGATTTTTATCCCTCATGTTTAGACCCTTTTGCTTTGAGATTTTAAGACTTTCGTAATCACCACCATTGATGATGGTGATGATTACAACGGTGGTGATGAGTAGTTATGGTGATGGTGAGTATGGTGGTGATAATGACTGGTACGGTGATGCTGACTGTGATATGATGGTATAGTGATGATGAAAATGGTGATACGAGTAAGGTAGTGATGATGACGAGTGGTGGTGATGAGTGTGGTGTTAGTGACGATGTCGAGTGGTGGTGAGTCGTAGTGATATTGGTAGTGGTGGTAATGTTGAGTGATTATGTGTGTGGTAGTGATGGTGATGAGTGTGATATTGACGCTGATGATGATGACTGGTGATAAGTGTGGTAGTGGTGGTGATGAATGTGGTAGTGGTGATGAATGTGGTAGTGGTGATGAGTGGTAGTGGTGATGAGTGTTAGTGGTGATGAGTGAAGTAGTGGTGATGAATGTGATAGTGATGATGAATATGGTAGTGGTGATGAGTGGTAGTGGTAATGAGTGGTAGTGGTGATGAATGTGATAGTGATGATGAGTATGGTAGTGGTAATGAGTGGTAGTGGCGATGAATGTGACAGTGGTGATGAGTGTGGTAATGGTAGGAGTGATGAGTGTGGTAGAGGTAGTGGTGATGAGTTTGGTAGTGGTGAGAATAGTCTATCTATCTATCTATCTATATGCTCAGGCCCAATCCCCATTTTGGGGGTAGCCGACTCATGACAGAGCAAGAACAGGGAAAACACAAAAACAACATAAAACAAAAAATAAACACTGATAAAAAACACAAACTCACACACATCCAGGTCACCCAGGAGAAGACCCAGAGACCAGGGTTACCAAGGTCGCTCCAGCACTCCCCCGGCCCCTGACCACCCGGAGAGGTTCCGATCTCGGCAGGCAGACATGCAGCGGAGCCAAAGCCACAAGCCCTCCCACCACACTTCCAGGCACACCCTTCATATTAATCGTCTCCCCGGGCCAGGCGCCTGATGGACTATTATCTAGTCCAACTTGCGCCCGACCCCTTACTCCAAATGACCACGTGTTCACTCAACTATTCACAAGCATTCTCCATTCACTCCTTTCCACCACCACTTCCCCTGTCTGATCTATAGTCATTCCTCTATCATCCAAAGCCTTTCTTACACAGTCTCTCCATCTCAATGGGGGTCTTCCTGCCCTTCTATCTCCCCTTGTACCTGACTCACATATTATCTTTGTAAGCCTTTCATCTCCCATTCGTTCAACATGACCATACCAGCTCAGCACCCTTCTGTCCACTCTGGCTGACAAATGTTCCTGCTGCCCCACTCTCCTACGTATCTCTTCATTCCTCAATCTGTCTCTACGAGTAACTCCACACATACTCCTCAAGCAGCTCATCTCCATCACATCCAGCCCTCTTTTCTCCTTTTTCTTCAGAGCCCATGTCTCAGCCCCATACATCACTGTTGGCACAACAATTCCTTGATACAGTGCACTTTTTACTTTCACTCCGAGATTTCTCGTCTTCCACATACTTCCCATTGCTCCGAAAACCTTCCTTCCTTCACACACTCTCTGAGAATAGTACCATCAACTTTTGCAGGACAAGTTACCGAAGTGGCGGGAGGTGATTATGTATAATTCCCCTCCCGTGTTTAGAGTTAAATTGTTCCCACAGAGACTCCCCCCCCCCCCCTTTTTTCTCTCTCTCTCTCTCTCTCTCTCTCTCTCTCTCTCTCTCTCTCTCTCTCTCTCTCTCTCTCTCTCAGTTGGCCCAGATGGTGATATAAGTCCACTTCACCACAGAGAGAGAGAGAGAGAGAGAGAGAGAGAGAGAGGACAATAGGCGCATCACTAGACCCATTGTTACGCACAGCCTTCCAATAGGACACCCTGATAGCCCACAATTCTGTTTTATTCAACGGAGATGGACGAAATGGTAGAGTTTGTACAGTCGGTCTAATAAGTGATGTCTCGGCACCATTTATGTGTTGATCAATAATTAGTATCAGCATTATTACACGTGATTTTTATCTTTTTGAGTGAGATATACAAACATGGTCCTACACTTGCCCACCCTATTCAACATCTGACAGACATTAATACAGCACAGAGCAAGCCAAACGTAATGACAGATGGGAATGACTTATCAGCGCGACTGTACACTCACGGACACACACTTTGAACCATACTGAACCCTCGAACTTGTCTAGCGAACCTCCGAAATATATATCAGATAAAGTCGTCAGCATAGGTACCGGTAGTTAGTTAAAATAGAACTTCAGAGGCTATCAACCCTTCTGGATTATTAAGCCAGCACACTGTAAGTCAAGCATACCATCAGGACTGGAGCCCCTTTTCGGAAACTCCAGTCCGTTGTGAGCATATTATTATGTTTTTTCCACCAACCAACTTCATCTCTAAACTCAATTAATGAAATCAACAAATACATGTGGCACTCCAAGGACTCGAACCTAGGATGCTCACATAAAGTTACACCAAGTCATTTCAACCTCGAAAGTTAAATTCTGAAGCATCTGGGTTATAATAAAACATTGTATTGTCTCGTTTGCGTTCGATACTGGTTCAAATAGGTGCGACGCTATTAATGCTCTTGACTGTACAGAAGTAGCTTGTTGATTCGATTCAATCTGAGATAACTTTGACAATTGACATCTTGCGAGTTTCAGGCTATAAGGAAGTTGGAGCCGTGAACATCGATATTAAACAGAAATGCAAGACTAATGTACGTTTCTGATGGATAAATGGTATGTTGAATTGGGTTTTATGTATTTATTAATGTACTACGACCGTAGTTTAGCTGTAAATTTTGTTAAATATCGTTGTCTACAGCTCCAACTTCCTTACAGAACGAAACGCTCAAGTCGGCAATTGTAGACGACGATTAATGAGCGTGACTGTAGGCTACATAAAATAATTATAACATAGCACATATACGGTAGAGTCATAAGCTATAATTATATTTAAAAAAACAAAAACAAAATAATAATAATAATAATAATAATAATAATTAATAATAATAATAATAATAGGTCATAAGCTATAATACCTGTACACTCATTTGAATATTTGAATAAGCCACAGAAGAAGAAAAATCCCACTTCCTTAATGTTCCTAATAATATAGAACCGGATATACTCATATTATTAACATCTTATATTCTTACAAATTGTTACATCCTAAAATCTGACTTCATATTTCTTGCTCTAGGTATACTAAATTTTAGTAGGGTTTTTGTTCTTCGTTTGGTATGGACCATTTTCTCCCTTATCTTTAGCTCCATTATTTTTCAAAGTTTAAGATGTTGGCCCCATTAGTTTAGCGATTTTAAGACCTTTCATGCCATTTACGTGTCGTAACGAGCGATAGGGAGCCTGCAATCTAATAAGGGTGCATTTTTCGGTAGAAAAATGCATAAGATTTTCTCGAATGAAGATCTTGGGGGTATTGTTGAAGCTTAATGCAGGTCTAGGGAGGAAACTTTAGATATACTAAAGAAAAAAAAAACAATAATAAAACAAATGTTTAATATCTGTGCCTTTACTCATCTTACACATCATCTAGAACCTTACACTCATTCTAATTACCAGGCTAATGTTTCTATCAGCAAGTTTGTCAGTCGCAGTCTATCAGTCACGCAATTTGGTAGTCAGTCATTCAGCCTGTAGTCAGTCAGTCTACCTATCAATCAGTCAGTCAGTCTTTCTACCAGTTACTTAATCTACCATTAGTTAGTCAGCCACTCAGCCAGCCAGTCAATTAAGTCAGCCAGTCAGTTAAGTCAGCCAGTCAGTCAGTTTTTCTACCAGTTACTTAATCTACAAGTTATTCAACCAGTCAGTTAAGTCAGTCAGTCAGTCAGTTTTTCTACCGGTTACTGAATCTACCAGTTAGTCAGCCAGCCACTCAGCCAGTCAGTTAGTCAGTCAGCCAGTCAGTAGCCAAGTCAGGCTCCCCCAATTCAAACAAAGGGGATCATAAGCCTTTTTTCTAGACTAGAGAGAAGAAGAGGAAGAAGAAGAAGAGAAGGGATACAACAGAACAAAACATTTAGGGTTTATATTTTGGTCGATTATTTCATATATTAATAATTGTGTTAGTTTCCTCCCTGCACCTCCACCAAACTTAATAAAAAATCTAGATTAATTTGTAAATTTTTCGGTATAAAAATTTCCCATATTTTCATATTCACAAATTTAAAAAAAAAATGTATATACTGCATATATATATATATATATATATATTATATATATATATATATATATATATATATATATATATATGTATGTATCAAAGTATCAATGTATAATAACATCATCTTGAGTGAGTGTTGTGTTGTGGTGTGCTGGGTGTTGTGTTAATCTTCAGGTGTGAAGAGGTTTATATACAGTACGGTATATATAAAGAACAACTATATGAACAAAAATATAGATAAATCAAGAGTTAATAAATAATAACATCATCTTGAGTTGCTGTTGTGTTGTAGTGTGTTTGGTGTTGTGTTACTCTTCAGGGAGAGAGAGGGGGGGGGGGGGAGATTGGGTTTGACCACAATTCTCGGAGGAAACAAGTTTTTACCCAGCGTCCTATTGTCTTTGTTGTGTGTATGTGTAGGTGTGTGTGTGTGTGTACAGCGTCCTATTGTCTTTGTTGTGTGTGTGTGTGCAGTGTCCTATTGTTTTTGTTGTGTGTATGTGTAGGTGTGTGTGTGTGTACAGCGTCCTATTGTCTTTGTTGTGTGTGTGTGTGTGTACAGCGTCCTATTGTCTTGTGTGTGTGTGTGTGTGCAGTGTCCTATTGTTTTTGTTGTGTGTGTGTGTGTCCTATTGTCTTTGTTGCGTGTGTGTGTGCAGTGTCCTATTGTCTTTGTTGTGTGTGTGTGTGTACAGCGTCCTATTGTTTTTGTTGTGTGTGTGTGCAGTGTCCTATTGTCTTTGTTGTGTGTATGTACAGCGTACTATTGTCTTTGGTGTCTGTGTGTATGTGAAGGTGTGTGTGCAGTGTCCTATTGTCTTTGTTGTAGGTAGGTTTGTGTGTGTGCAGTGTCCTACTGTCATTGTAGTGTGTGTGTGTGTGCAGCATCCTATGGTCTTTGTTGTGTGTGCGTGTGTGTGCAGTGTCCTATTTTGTCTTTGTTGTGTGTGTGCAGTGTCCTATTATCTTTGTTGTGTAGGTGTGTGTGTGTGTGTGCAGTGTCCTATTGTCTTTGTTGTGTGTGTGTGTGCAGTGTCCTATTGTCTTTGTTGTGTGTGTGCAGTGTCCTATTGTCTTTGTTGTGTGTGTGTGTGTGTGCAGTGTCCTATTGTCTTTGGTGTGTGTAGGTGTGTGTGTGTGTGTGTACAGCGTCCTATTGTCTTTGTTGTGTGTGTGTATGTGTAGGTGTGTGTGTGTGCAGTATCCTATTGTCTTTGTTGCGTGTGTGTGTGTGTAGGTGTGTGTGTGTAGTGTCCTATTGTCTTTGTGTGTGTAGGTGTGTGTGTGTGTGTGCAGTGTCCTATTGTCTTTGTGTGTATAGGTGTGTGTGTGTGTGTGTGTGTGCAGTGTCCTATTGTCTTTGTTGTGTGTGTGTGTGTGCAGTGTCCTATTGTCTCTGTTGTGTGTGTGTGTGTGTGCAGTGTACTATTGTCTCTGTTGTGTGTGTGTGTGTGTGCAGTGTCCTATTGTCTCGACATTGCCCTACATCGCTATCCTCTATCCATAAAACACTACTCTTCCCACTACATATCATACATGTAACACCATACACTTACCTAATAAATATGGCAGTACAATTGTTAAGAGCAAACCTGGTGGTCCCTCGGATATCCACCCCCGGCAGGATTGGGTCATTGACACAGGGCCCTCCCGGTCGTCATCATGCGACTGTGTCAAGAGCATTGCAACGTCCCAAAGCTGCTCGTCGGTGCAGCTTTTTCTTTAGTAATATAAGGGGACTTCACTCTGACATCAATTCTGTACACCAATTTCTTCAAGCAGAATCCCCTACTCTCCTTTTTTTGACAGAGACTCAAGTAACATCCACATCTGACACGTCTAGATTTAATTTTCCAGGTTATCAACTGCTCCAAAATTTCAGACCTAAAGGAGGTGTATGTTGCTTCGCAAAATCTGAAATTGCCCTGGAGGAGGTTACTAGTTTCAATTGTCCCTATTTTTATTATTCTATATACAAATTAATTTCTGCTGGTAAATTTAAATACCTATGTTGCATCTACCGTTCCCCAAATACTCCTCCAGAGCAAAGTCTTTTTGATTCTCTGTCCTCACAACTCAGTGTCCTCAACTTAAATGCTTCTTCTGAAATCACTGTGTTGGGTGATTTTAATGTCCATAATGTTGAATGGCTCACTCATTCAGCCAGGACTGATGATGCTGGTCTTGAATGTGAGCTATTTGCAGACTCATTTAATCTCACTCAACTAGTCAACCAACCCACCCGTGTACCAGATAATCCTAATCATAATTCCCACCTACTGGACTTATTTTTAACAACCAATTCAGAAAATTATGATGTTACCGTGAGGTCCCCGCTTGGATCTTCTGATCACTGTCTGATACAGGCCACCTGTCTATCACCTACCACACCTTCCCACTCTGAACCTGTTTTGGTGACTAAATGGCATTACGATAGGGCAGACTGGGAGGGTCTTCAAGGTTTCTTTATTGATATTCCCTGGACCTCTTTCTTTTCTAATGATGCACACTCCACCTTGAGCCACATACAAGATTTTGTAAAAATTGGAATGGAAACTTTTATTCCTCATCAAAAGTACAGTAAAAGATCTAATTCACCTAAATGGTTTGACCATAATTGTGCTAGAGTAACTGAACAAAAAACAATAGCCTACAATGCATACACAAGATCAAAAACACATGAAACCTTTAATTACTTTAGAAACATCAGAAATCATGCCAAAACTGTATTAAACCTAACTAAATCAAACTTTCTCCACAAGCAGGCAAATAAACTTCTAAATAATCCAAATGATAACAAAATATTTTGGTCTACTCTTAACTCATTCAAATCCAACTTCACTACTGCTTCATCCATTCCACCATTAAAATCTCTGACTGGCAATCTTGTAAGTGACCCACGAGGTAAAGCTAACCTTCTTGCGGATATTTTCTCCACCAACTCAAGCTTAGATGAAATAAATCAAGATGTCCCTGTACTTAATTTTAATTCGCCTGAAATTCCCTCACTTAAGATCCACACCAGACATGTCAAAACTATTTTGCAGAATCTCTCAGTAGATAAGGCTCCTGGTCCAGATGAAATTCCTCCAATAGTACTTAAGAATTGCTCCTTGGTGCTCGCTCCTGTATTGGCAAAAAAAATCCGTCTATGTACTACTATGTATACCTCATGCTTCCCAGTACCCTGGAAAGAAGCAAACATCCATCCAGTTCCTAAAAAAGGTGCCTCTTCAGATCCATTAAACTACAGACCAATAGCTATAACTTCCACTCTGGGTAAAGTCTTTGAAATTATATTAACCCTCTCCGACATATGACGCGATGTTGAGCCGATTAGGGATACTTTAAAGCCTTTGTTACCATCAGGGGTATTTAGAAACCTTTAGTTTAGTTACTTCAACCTCTGCAGTTGTCTTTGAGTTAGCTGTGGGCAGAAAACTAATTTTGGAGAGGTAATTATAAGAGAGAAAACTCTATTTCGTATTGCTAATCTGGCAACCTCTGCGTCATATGAGTCTGAAGGGGTTAAATAATCACATAATTAAGCATCTTGAGAATAATAAATTAATCAGTGATAGGCAATATGGTTTTAGACGATGTCGATCAACTGCAGACATTCTTTGCCTTCTTACGCATCAAATCAACCAAGCTACAGACCAACATGGTGAAACACATACAATAGCACTGGATATATCAAAGGCATTTGATAGAGTCTGGCATCAATCCTTATTGTCGAAGATGTCACACTACGGCCTTGCATCATTAGTTCCACTAATTTCTTCTTATCTTCATAACAGAAAAATACGTGTAATGGTAGATGGCCTTTATTCTCAATTTCACTCAATAAATGCTGGTGTTCCCAGGGATCAGTTTTGGCCCCAACTCTGTTCCTCATTCATATCAATGATCTCATATCTACCACTCATAATCCAATACATTCCTACGCAGATGACTCAACACTCCACAGTTCCTTCACATTTACCAATTCTTTCACCCAACCCGATCTTATAAATTCAAAAATAAACACTGCAATTTCTCTGAACCAGGACCTTTCTAGAATTATTGAATGGTGACAAGAGAATCTAGTTTCCTTTAATGCACAGAAAACCAAGTACATTCAATTTTCTAACCGACAGAATCTCACTGACTCCCATATATTTTTTAATGATGTAAATATTCCCACTTCCCCTAGTATTGACATTCTCGGTGAAACATTAACTACTAACTTGAGCTGGACACATTATGTTAGAAGCATTGCTAAGAATGCCTCTAAAAAACTGGGACTCCTGTAGAGAGTTCGAGAATTCTTCACTGACGAGCAGTTGGCCGTAATATATAAAAGTCATGTGCGTTCTCAGATGGATTACTGTTCACCTCTGTGGGGTGGAAGTGGAGTGGTTGCATTGAGGCAGTTGGACAAAATTCAAAATAAAGCTATTAGATTAATCAATAACCCTGCAATCACACAGGACCTTCCTACATTATCCATACGAAGAAACGTTGCATCCCTTGCATTATTCTACAGATATTTTCACAGCAATTGTTCCGAGGAACTTGCTTCGATTGTGCCGCCTCTCCACATCTTTCCCCGTAGAACTAGGGCAGCTGAGAGCGCCCATGAATTTACACTTTCTCCTCCACAATGCAGAACTTCTGCTTATCAGAATTAATTTATCCCCAGAGCTACTACTATTTGGAATTCACTTCCCTCGAATTGCTTTCCACAAACTTACAATCTACAAATGTTTAAATCCAGTTGTTACAAACATTTTATGAATGGAGGATGCCTTTAGGCACATGGACCTTTTTGTTTTATATGTCTTTTTCCTTCCTCCGTTCATTGTCCCTTAAAAAAAAAAAAAAAATTGTGTATGTGTGTGTGTGTGCAGTGTCCTATTGTCTCTGTTGTGTGTGTGTGCAGTGTCCTATTGTCTTTGTTGTGTGTGTGTGTGTGTGTGCAGTGTCCTATTGTCTTTGTTGTGTGTGTGCAGTGTCCTATTGTCTCTGTTGTGTGTGTGCAGTGTCCTATTGTCTCTGTTGTGTGTATGTGTGTGCAGTGTCCTATTGTCTTTGTTGAGTGTGTGTGTGTGCAGTGTCCTATTGTCTCTGTTGTGTGTGTGTGTGCAGTGTCCTATTGTCTTTTTTCTTTGTGTGTGGGTGTAATAATAATAATAATAATAATAATAATAATAAACGGTTTATTAAAGAATGGCAGCCTCATGAGCTGAAAATACACATTTTACAATTTAGTGGATGAACATGAGATGTACAGATATGAAGATGGTAAGCTCAGTTTACAAAAAAAATAAATAAATACAATAATGATGCAGGTGCAGAATACAAATTATCATAAAATAACCATGCGAGTAAGTGATATACAGTACATCATTTTATACACATTTATTTTACTTACTCATATACAGAACATACATATATACACACGCGTACGCACATACATACGCATACATATACATACATATATAAGAACATAAGAACATGCAGTAAGTGTGCACATGTCCGTATACACAAACGCTCACGTATGCACACAAACATACATACATACAAAAACTGTTTTGGTAGGGTCAGGTGATGAGTTGAAAAGGGTAAAGAGGGTGCGGCATACAAGTCCGTACAGGTAGGGTCAGGTAAAGCCTACTACAATGGGAGGTTAATCCTCAGTAGAGAACAAAACAAGGATATAAACAGTAGAGACAGCTTGGGGGAATTGTAGTATATAGGACATTCTTTAGTGTAGGTGTGTGTGTGTGTGTGTTCGTTTGTGTGTGTGTGTGTGTGTGTGATAGAAGGCGAAATGTGGAAAAGCTGGGCGTTCTATTGTTAAGGGTGGAAATACATGGATGAAGATACACAAACACTTAATAATAGATAATGCTTATGCATAGATATATAATCAGAAGTTGCACTAGTGAGCAATATGTTCTCGCTCATATGTACGTATATTTACATACATATGTGCATATGATTATACAAATACACGTACAGTACATATATATTATATACCTTATATTCTCAACCGGGCTCGAACCATTGACAGCACATACACACAGACATACATATACATATATATATGCACATTACATGCATATAATTATGCTCTTCTCTACCTGATACTCTCAGCCGGGCTCGAACCACAAACAGTGTACACTATAGACACATATATATATACATAAATAACGCATACATACATACGCACACATACATACACATAGGGGAGGTGTGGTGGAGTGGTCTTGCCACTGGCCTGGTAATCCAAAGGTCCCAGGTTCAAATCCCGATGTATCAATGGGAAGATATTATTGGGATGGAATTTGTGCTGTACCTGGTATCAGTGCATTACCACAAGCCCACCAAAACGTCAATAAAATACCCTCATTGTTCCCTGATTAAATAGCACTGTATGAATATTCCCATATTCAAAATATGCTATAGGGGTGCAATGCCTGGTGAGTTATCTGCTCAACAGGTGGCGTTGTGTGTGTGTAAGTGTGAGAGTCCGAGTGTAGGGAGTGAGACAGTGAAGCACGGGAATGAGGTGGCTTCAGAGATGGGGTCGTTTCGGGCCATGAGTGAGCACCGTGCCTCATGTGAAGGCAAGATGGCAGGTGCTCGTTGTACTCTACGTGCTTCACATGTCTCACTTCCTAGACTGGAACAAGACCTCACGGGCTTCACTGTTCATTGTAAAGCGGTGAATGTTAAGGCTCTCAGCCTATGCCCGAGAGGAAGTAAGTTGGAATATAGAAAAAAAAAATAAAAAATAAAAAATACTGCACATACATAGATACACATCTACACATATACACATATACTTATATACACATATACATAAACAAACTCAAGCAAATACATACATAATTATATTCTAATACACACACGCACACACACTTATGCATACATTATTAAAGGTGGGCGCGTATATATGGTGTGACAGGCCGTTATTACACATTATTAATAATATTAACAATGGTTGGGATAGGACTATTTTTATATCTGTCAGTTCTTGCTCTTATTGGTTGGAGTGTGTTGAAGTGACGAGCTGCATGTGTTGGTCTAGGGGCGTCTGGTGGAAGTAAGTTTCTGTGTCGTGGGTGAACAAGCAGCTTAGATGCAAACTGTTTGAGTGTGTTGTAGTGGTGGGTTGAAAGTGCAGGTATGCTAAGGGTGGTGAGAGCTTCCTCGTACCCTGGATATGTGCCACCCAGGATGATCCTGCATGCCCTCCTCTGCACTCTCTCCAATTGACGTTGTTGTGTCAGGGTTAGAGAGCTGTGGGTGTAGGTGTGTGTGCAGTCTCCTATTGTCTTTGTTTTGAGTCTTAGATTCTTATGGATGTGTGTGTGTGTGTTGGTGTAGGTGTGTGCGTAGGTTCGTGTGTGTGTGTCCTATTGTCTTTGTTGTGTGTGTGTGTGTGTCCTATTGTCCTTGTTGTATGTGTGTGTGTGTGTCCTATTGTCTTTGTTGTGTGTGTGTGTGTGTCCTATTGTCTTTGTTGTATGTGTGTGTGTGTGTGTCCTATTGTCTGTGTTGTATGTGTGTGTGTGTGTCCTGTTGTATGTGTGTGTGTGTGTCCTATTGTATTTGTTGTATGTGTGTGTGTGTCCTATTGTCTTTGCTGTGTGTGTGTGTGTCCTATTGTCTTTGCTGTGTGTGTGTGTGTCCTATTGTTTGTGTTGTATGTGTGTGTGTATCCTATTGTCTTTGTTGTGTGTGTGTCCTATTGTCTTTGTTGTATGTGTGTGTGTGTGTGTCCTATTGTCTTTGTTGTATGTGTGTGTGTGTATCCTATTGTCTTTTGTGTGTGTGTGTGTGTCCTATTGTTTTTGTTGTATGTGTGTGTGTGTCCTATTGCCTTTGTTGTATGTGTGTGTGTGTCCTATTGTCTTTGTTTTGTGTGTGTGTGTCCTATTGTCTTTGTTGTGTGTGTGTGTCCTATTGTCTTTGTTGTATGTGTGTGTGTGTCCTATTGTCTTTGTTGTATGTGTGTGTGTGTGTCCTATTGTCTTTGTTGTATGTGTGTGTGTGTGTCCTATTGTCTTTGTTGCGTGTGTGTGTGTCCTATTGTCTTTGTTGTGTGTGTGTGTGTCCTATTGTTTTTGTTGTATGTGTGTGTGTGTCCTATTGTCTTTGTTGTATGTGTGTGTGTGTCCTATTGTCTTTGTTGTATGTGTGTGTGTGTCCTATTGACTTTGTTGTATGTGCGTGTGTGTCCTATTGTCGTTGTTGTATGTGTGTGTATGTCCTATTGTCTTTGTTGTGTGTGTGTGTGTGTCCTATTGTCTTTGTTGTGTGTGTGTCCTATTGTCTTTGTTGTATGTATGTGTGTGTCCTATTGTCTTTGTTGTATGTCCTAGAGTCTCATGGATGTGTGTGTGTGTAGGTTTGTGTGTGTGTACGTTGTATGCGTGTGTGTAGGTTCGTATATGTGTAAATGTGTATGTGTATATCTTTATGTGAGTATGTGTCTGTGTGTGTCAGTGTACCCTGTGTGACCTTTACGACTGACCTTATGTTTTAGTTTAATTTTTACATCACTATATTTTACTACTACCCTTAAAAATTACTTATTTTGTTTTACCTTGTGTGCCTGGAAAGCCTACTGACTTATACAAAGACTTGTGACTTGTCTGTACATTTATATATATATTACTTGTGTTTGTTTATGTTTTCTCTTAAATGTGCTATAACAATAATAAAGTGTTTCAAGTGATAACTATACAGATCATGTTATGGTTATGTCTCTGGCAATGTATACGAAAGGCACTGTACATGTTATGGTTATGTCTCTGGCAATGTATACGAAAGGCACTGTACATGTTATGGTTATGTCTCTGGCAATGTATACGAAAGGCACTGTACATGTTATGGTTATGTCTCTGGCAATGTATACGAAAGGCACTGTACATGTTATGGTTATGTCTCTGGCAATGTATACGAAAGGCACTGTACATGTTATGGTTATGTCTCTGGCAATGTATACGAAAGGCACTGTACATGTTTTTAGTTTCACATCGTTATCTATACATTATGTAGTGTAGGTGCGTGTTTATACGCATGCAGGCTAAACCAAATATTGTATTGTATACTGTATGTATGTATGTAGTCCTGTATACTCAGGCACATACCCTATTGCTGGGGGTGGCCGACTCGAGACAGAGCCCGAACAGAAACAACATTCAAGGGTTCTAATTTTCAGAGTCCGGGACCACTTTTGCGTTCCGTCGCCCCTTTCTCTGTCTCGATGAGTAGGAGAATGTTACATTGGGAAGAGGATTCCTAGCCCCGTGCCCCCATTATTGTAATAAACATTAATATCTGCTGCCAGAAGAGACTATTGACAAAATAGTGGTAAGACGAACTGTTAGAGAAACATATGCATTATTTTTTTTTTTTTTTTTTTTTTTTTTTTAAATATCTACAGTATATACTGTATATAGGCCTATATCTATAGCTTTCATTATCTCTCTCTCTCTTTCTCTCTCTCTCTATCTATCTCTCTCTCTCTATATATATATATAAAAGAAAGAGAGAGAGAGGCGGGGGGAAGGTCGGGTACTGGAGAAGATGTGGAGGCAATGTGTTTCTAGACTAGAGTGAACAATGCCCCACTTCTCGTTTATCACACGCACTCACTCACGCACGTAATATCACCGGGCGCGTATATATATATTCTCTCTCTCTCTTTCTCTCTCACACACACACACACGCACACTATAATAAGCTGGGTACCATGACTCCCCGGGTTAAGTGTAAGTGTTCCCCCACCTTATAACTCAGAGCCCCCCCCCCCCCGTAAGTTACGACTCCACCCCAGCATTTTTAAGAGGCGGGGGCTTACAGTTCCCAGACGTGATGGCACAGTAGGTTATAATATCTCCTGGCTTCCTGCATCCACCTTAACCCTTTCGAGATACCGTGGCGCAGTCTTTCACTTCATTCTTGCTATTTTGAAACGATTTTATTAAGGGGGGTCACAGGCTTTTTTTATTTTTCTCTCCTTCTCTCTTTGGTTTGTATCCATTCGTCCCCATTCAGCCAACTGTTTTAAGACGTTTATCCCCATTCAGGTGTCGATTTCTTCCTGGCGAGCGATAGCGAGCCAGCATTGTATGGAGAAATCCGGCTTCGCCAGAGACATTTTTCTATCGAAAAATGTACAAATTTAGATTGCTGTCAAACAAAAATATATAGATGTTTTCTCGCTACCGCTCGCCAGGAAAATATTGACACCTGGTTGAGGGTAAACATCTTAAAACAGTAGGCTGAATGGGGCCGAATAGATACAAACCAAAGAAAGTGGGAGAGAAAGAGAAACACAAGCGAGGTGGGCTCCCTTAACTTACGACTCCACCCCAGCATTATTAAGAGGTCTGACGTCAGCGGGGTTTACAGTTCCCAGACGTGATGGCACACTAGGTTATAATATCTCCTGGCTTCCGGCATCCACCTTAAGGGAGCCCACCTCGCTTTTGTTATCTTTCTCTCCTTCTTTCTTTGGTCAATATTTTCTTGTCAATATTTTCCTGGCGAGCGGTAGCGAGCCAGCATATATATTGTTTTGTTTTGACAGCAAACTAAATATGATATTTTCGATAGAAAAATTTCTCCGGCGAAGCCGGATTTTTACATAGAATGGTGGCTCGCTATCGCTAGCCAGGAAGAAATCTACACCTGAATGGGGATAAACGTCTTAAAACAGTTGGCTGAATGGGGCCGAATGGATACAAGCCAGGGAAAGAGAAAAAAGGAGAGAAAGACAAAATATCCGGTGACCCCCCTTAACCCTAACGATATGCCGTGGCGCATTCTTTCACTTCATTCTTGCTATTATGAAATTATTTTATTAAGTTTTGAAAAGGTATGTAGGAATCAAAGGGTTACGTTTCTACCCCAGTAATTCCTAGAGATCGTGCTTAATCGTGCCAAAGACAATCGTGGACTAATAGCGGGACTGAGATGTGAACTAGTTCCTCAGCGTGACATCCGCTTCATTATGTCCGCTGGCTTCCGGCAAAGGATATTAAGTTTTTACAAGGGGTAGTGTTTGGTTTTTTGGTCTATATGTATATTTATTTATTTATTTTTGAGTTTCCTCACTAGACCTTCATCAAGCTTAGAAAAACACCCCCTAGACCCCTTTTCAAGATAAATTTGTACATTTTTCAATAGAAAATTTTCTCCGGCGAAGCGCGAAGCCGGATTTCTTCATACAATGCTGGCTCGTTATCGCTCGCCAGCAACAAATCGACACCTGGATGGGGATAAAAATCTTAAAACAATAGGCTGAATGGGGCCGAATGGATGCAAGCCAGAGAAAAATAGCAGGTCACCCACCTTAATAAAGTCAAGTATAAACGTCAAGCTGGCCCCCCCTTGCATGTCTCCCTCACGACACCTTTATTACCTGTGCGCCCTTTATTACCTGTGCACCCTTTATTGTCTGGGATAACATCTTCCCTATGACGCCATTTTGCACTCCTAACACCACCACTGACGACATTTTGCACTCCTAGCATCACCACTGACGCCATTTTGCACACCTAACACCACCGTTTCTAGGGGGAATAGATGACATTTATTTCCCTAAAGACGCCATTTTGCACATCTAACTCCACTGATTCTAGGGGAAATAGAACACCCATCCTTCCCTACAGACACCATTTTGCTAACCTAACGCCACCTTATATAGTGGGAACATTTGCAGAAACATTTATAGGATCATTTGCCACCTTGCTTCCTTCCCACACCAATTAGCAGACCTAGCGCTGCGTAAAGTGTGTTTCCATGATTCAGTTATGGGTTCCTTAAGGGGGTAGTACTCGCTTTTTATGGACCCCCTTCTCCCTCATGATTAGCATATTAGTTTTGAGGTTTTAAGACGTTCGTTTGATTAGTTTGGCGATTTTGAGACCTTTCGCCCCATTTATGTGTCAATGTTAAGACCTTTCGTGCCATTTAGGTGTCGATCTATTCCTGGCGAGCACCACTCTAATTTTAGGAGGAACCGGCATTCGGCCGGCACATTTTTCTACCGAATAATGTACAAATTGATCTTGAAAGGGAGTCTAGGGTGTGTTTTTCTAAGCTTGATGGAGGTCTAACGAGGAAACTCAAAAATAAATAAATAATTGAATACATAGCCTAAAAAACAAGCATTCCTCCCTTAAGTAAAGTGGACTCAGTGGACTCAGTCGGCGGGGGCGACGGGGGGTGGAAGGGGGGGGGGGGTGTATGGGGGGCTGGGGGCTCAGAAGAAATCAACCATTTCCCCTTAACTTCTCGACGTTTATTTTAACCTAGTGGGTAATGTAATAAAAACATTGGTGGGGTTCACCCGATGAAAGGCACAGGTTATCGTTGTCGTGAAGTCAGAGCGAAGTCGCCGTAGTTGTGTGTGTGTGTGTGTGTGTGTGTGTGTGTGTGTGTGACGGTGCTTACTTTATTGACTTGTTTACTCTGACATGACAAATTCTCTCTCTCTCTCTTTCTCTCAATCTCTCTCTCTCTCTCTCTCTCTCTCTCTCTCTCTCTCTCTCTCTCTCTCTCTCTCTCTCTCTCTCTCTCTCTTTCTCTTTAAGGCTAGGCGCGCACATCCACTTTTCAATTGGTCAACTGTTTATCGAGCAACTGAAAATAACGAAGGTATCTGCCAACAAACCAGTTGTCCAAATAGACATTCCGCGCACCGGCAATATTCAGTCGGCCAATTAAATAGCAGTTAAGGGGGGTCACCTACATCTTTTCTCTTTCGCTCCTGTTCTCTCTTTCTCTGGCTTGTATCCATTCGGCCCCATTCAGCCAACTGTTTTAAGACGTGTATCCCCATTCAGGTGTCGATTTCTTCCTGGCGGGCGATAGCGAGCCAGCATTGATGGAGAAATCCGGCTTCGCCGGAGAAATTTTTCTATCTAAAAATTTACAAATTTAGCCTGCTGTCAATACAAAAATATATACTGTATATATATGCTGGCTCGCTACCGCTCGCCAGGAATAAATTGACACTTGGATGGGGGGAAACGTCTTAAAACAGTAGGCTGAATGGGGCCGAATATATACAAGCCAAAGAGAGAGGGAAAGATAGATAAAAAAGCGAAGTGGGCCCCCTTAAGATAACTTGTGTGTGAGTGGCTACACACTCAATTCTTCAGTCAACAAGCTTATTGGCTAACTATTTAATATCGAGTTGGTTGTAGCATCTCGCCAACTATTCTGTCGGCCAACTATATATTTTGGATGTGCGCGCAGTCTCATATGTTTCAGTGGTTCAAGAAACAGTTGACCACTTGCGAGTTTCGTTCTATAAGGAAGTTGGAGCTGTGGCCATCAATATTTAGCAGAATTATCAACTAAAATACGGTCATAATACATTTATAAATACATAAAACCAAACTGATCATACTTTTTATCCACCAGAATCGTACATTATTATTGTATTTCTCTTTCATATCGATGTTCACGGCTCCAACTTCCTTATAGCCTGAAACTCGCAAGTGGTCAATTGAAAGTTGTATGTGCACGCCTAGCCTTACGTACGACAGAGAGAGAGAGAGAGAGAGAGAGAGAGAGAGAGAGAGAGAGAGAGAGAGAGAGAGAGAGAGAGAGAGAGAGAGACTGACTTACGTACGGCAGACAAGGGCTTGGGCGGCAGGTTTACATCTTTGCGAACAACAATTGCGTTTAAGGAAGCCAACCTCGTTTTTTTCTCTCTCTCTCTCATTTTCTCTCTGGGCTGTATTCATTCGGCCCCATTCAGCCAACCGTTTTAAGACGTTTGTCCCCATTCAGGTGTCGATTTTTTTCCTGGCGAGCGGTAGCGTCTCAAAATGTCCAAACCAATGGAACGACATCTTAAAATCTCAAAAGTAAAACTATAACTAAACATAAGAGAGAAGGGGGTCCAGACAAAGCGACTACCTCCCCCTTAACAGTTCATATTTGCCTATATTCTAGCATCATTATAACCTAAAAAACCTATAACCCAGCCAAACCTAATGATAGTTCTAGCTTTGTAATATAGATCATTGTTAGATTTAGTTAGGGGGGGGGTATTAAAGTCGAAGGTGTATGAGAGAGAGAGAGAGAGAGAGAGAGAGAGAGAGAGAGAGAGAGAGAGAGAGAGACAGATGAAAGGTAGAAAGAATGTGTAGAAAAAAGGGAGAGAAAAAGAGGGGGATTCCAGATTGAAAGGTTGCATGAGAGAGAAATACGTGTGTGTGTGTGTGTGTCTTTCTGTGTACTTATGAGTGTGTGTACGTGTGTGTGTGACTGTGTGGACGATGAGATGATTTAGTATGCATGTCCTTGGTGAAGCGAGCTATGAGAGAGAGGGTGAGAATCTTTGTGTGTGTGTGTGTGTGTGTGTGTGTGTGATTCCCTGTCCGTGCCCAGGGTGTAACTGAGTGTACCAGTGTTTGTTGTTGTTGTTGTTGTTGTGTAAATATATGCTTCTTAATTTTTATAATGTGTATTCTTGTTTAAGATTGTATATGTGACTTATACAAAATAGCGATGCTCAAGTAATATGAGACTATTTACATATATATACACACACATACACTTACACACAACATACCCCTGTCAACTCTCTCTCTCTCTCTCTCTCTCTCTCTCTCTCTCTCTCTCTCTCTCTCTCTCTCTCTCTCTCTCTCTCTCTCTCTCCAGTGAGCAAGCATGGGCTGACTCATAATGGCCACAGCTGGAGAGAGAGAGAGAGAGAGAGTACAAAGGAGTACAAAGGAAATCAAGCAACAACAGATCTAGTGACCCTTCTAGGCTGCTTGTCCTCCAAAACACTGAGGATCAAGTGTCCAAACAGTGGTTTAGAGTGGGTAAGGGAACATTGGAAAGGGAACTAATGTCCGTGGCAGGATTAGGAAGTTAGTAGGGGACAGATGGGTTAGTAACTGAGGGGAGGATAAAATAAAGTAAAGTTATTCATTTACAAACGCAGTCAGTCGCGGGTTTGATGCGAGATATTTGTCTAGGCGGAGTTTAAATGAATCAACGGTGCTGCAGTCTATAACGTCTCGGGGAAGCCCATTCCACAAGTTGACAACTCGATTGAAGAAGAAATTCTTAGATTCGTGTGAGTTAAAAGATTTACCAATAATTTTGCAACCGTTTCCCCGCGTGTAATTAGATTGGTCGATAGTGAAGTACTTACTACAGTTCATATTGTCCATGCCTTTGATGATTTTGAACACTTGAATTAAGTCACCTCTTAATCTGCGCTGGGTTAAAGGAAATAGATTTAATTATCTAAGACGCTCTTCGTATGGTTTGTTCTTTAGGCTAGGTATCATTTGGGTAACTACGTTGAACTCCTTCTAGCTTGTTTATATCTTTTTGGTAATAAGGGCACCAGGATTGAACGCAGTATTCCAGAAGAGGGCGGACTAAGGAATTGTAAAGGGTTAGGATAACTTCTTTGGATTTATGCTCAAATGACCTGCCTATAAAGCCAATTATTTTGTTTGCCTTCTTAACAACTTCTGAACATTGTTGACTCGGTTTTAGGTTACTCGATATTGTTACTCCCAGATCGGTTTCTCTGTTTACATTCTTAAGCTGAGTGCAATTCATCGAATAGTTTGCTTTCTCATTTAGGTATCCGATATGTAGTTGAGAGAGAGAGGGAGAGAGAGAGAGAGGGGGGGGAGGGAGAGAGTCAATGATGTTCCTATAGATGCGATGAAGGGATGATGATAGTCCATGTGTGTGTGTGTGTGTGTGTGTTTATTATTTATTGTTTATACTTATGTATGTTTATGTATGTTATGTATGTTTATGTATGTGCATACAGTATATTATGTACTTTCATAACACCAATTTCATTACACCAATTATGTTAATGGCATAAATAATACTGTATAGGGGATTATTTTTGTTAAACCAAGAGTATAGTTTGTAGTTTGAGAACATTGATTATGATTTCACATATGCTCTATCCAGAATTATGTATATCCAATGTGAATTAGATCTTGTTCACAATATAAAAAAAAACATACGTTCCGTAAAAAAAAATAAAAATAAAAAAAAAATAAAAAAGGAAAAATGGTGATTGGGCCTGAGTATATAGAATAGGATATAAATGTAAATGATGTAGTATGCAAATATGCCACCAATTTAAAAAATATATACATTTTAGGAACGAAATGAACGCAGATGTGGCATCGTAAAAATTCTTCGACTTATGCTGTTGGTAATATATCGACTATTGGTAATAATTATAATAATGATTATTAATTATGACTATAGTCTATCCAACTCAACCTTTCCGCCGGCCTCTGCAGCAGATACGAGACCGCGCCTGTGATTGGCTATCTGGCCAATAGGAGAGGCAGAGCTGATAATGTATTCATTATCTTTATTATTCCTTATTTATTAATTAAACTAGATACGTTTAAGAAATGTTAATGATTATTTAATAAATTACAGTGCTATCCGATTCTAAAGCGCTATTAAATATAACATGAAACACAATAATAACGTATATATCGTAAAGTAAAAACAAGGAGATACAGAATTGATAAACAGGGGAAGTAAGCGAGAGGGAAGGCTGACTGGCTCGGGCCCTTGCGTATTAGTGAATCACAGGCCATGCTTGACTTCGCACACATTTAAAGTAGACAGTGACGGTAATTCTTACCTTGCTTGTGTTTACAGTATTATAGCTTTCGATTGTATGTGTTCCATGTGGTATTTTATAGCTCTTAAGGTTCGGATATCACTTATCACACCATTAGAATGACCTAAACCTATCTAATATAATTAATATATGGAATATAAAAGAAAAGCTGAATTAATTCATACGATAATGTGATATCCTCATGTTCCGTCATAGGCTATATTTTATGTTATTCTTTTGCTTACCATACTCTGCGACCTTATGAACAATAGCACGAAGGCAACGAAAGGTAAACATGAATAGATAATGGTTATATCTGCACATACAGACACAAATAAGATAATATTTGAGAGTTTAAAAGACGACGCCGGGCCAGTGCAGTGTTGCCAGGAGGTGGTTTGTTTTATATTTATACACTGCATTTCCATCTTTTCGGTGGTTTCTGAATATTATGCTCAGTGTGTTGTATGCGAAATAACAAAGGGGTTTGTATGCCACTTTCTAGTATAATAACTTGGCTAAATTGTAACCACAACGTCAAGGATAAGTGCATATAATACAAACTCTGGAAATTCTGGAACCTTTAATGTCTAGGGCGTGATGTCATTGCCAGCCAATCACAGGCGCGGTCTCGTATCTGCTGTAGAGGCCGGCGGCAAGGTTGAGTTGGATAGACTATAGTTGTAGAAAAACTTCTATCAAATAGTAATAGTTTCCAAAATCATTAATAGAATCCTCATGTACGATCATTGTTTTAACTATTTCTTCTTCTTCTTTCCTTTATTTATATTCTTCATCTTCCTTTCTTCTTCTTCTTTTTCTTGTTCTTTGTATTTATTTTTTGTTTTTATTTGTATTATTATTTTGTTTTATTTTTGTTCGTCTTTACTTTTTCCTTTATTTTTATTTTTCATCTTCCCTTCTTCTTCTTCTTCTTCTTCTTCTTCTTCTTCTTCGTCTTCTTCTTAATAAAAGTATTAGTATATTAGCAGTAGCAGAATTAATTGTATTCTCTTTACTTACAGGTACGAATGTCTGGCTGTGGTCATTCCCTTATCACCTCCCAACTACGGTCTGGGTAAGTACTTGTAATTCATTACAGGAGTAGGAAGAAGAGGAGAAGAAGGACGAACTCAAGAATAGATAGATAGATAGTTTGTTAGTTCATTATTTATTTCATAAAAGACTACATGGTAACTTTTTACATTTATAAAGTGGCTAAAATTTCATCCTAAAAATCTCAGAGAGAGAGAGAGAGAGAATTGGATAGATACCTAGATACAGTAAATACATAAGAAGAAAATATTAGTATTTATATAGATAAATATATATATATAGATATAGATAAAAAGATAGCAAAATCACGCATAATGATAAGCAAACGGCAATAAACTAATTCATTTATTGACACTAATAATTTCCCACTATAATCCTTCGTCAAATAGCTTCGGCTTCATTATCATCTGGTCATTTTTGCCATTAAAGAGGCACTCGCTGCATAATGCCTCGCTAATTGCTTTGGATTTTTCATTGGTATTTTTTAAATGGTAAATCAGATGCATTTTGTCGTATTTTGATAGTTTTAAATGTTCGGTGGAGAATCAATTCGTTCAGTTCATTCTTATAGTGAATTAATATAAGAAATTAATTCAGATTGTAAACATTGCCAGATAAAATTACCTGACAAGATTTGGTGTGACTGTATTAAATTCATTGAATATGGATTGCTTTATATTGTGTGTGTGTGTGTGTGTGCGTGTGTGTGCGTGTGTGCGTGTGTGTGCCTGTGTGTGTGTGTATGTCTGTGTGCCTGTGCCTGTGTGTGTGTGCCTGTGTTTGTGTGTGTGCGCATCCTCCAATTTGCGCCAACATACAAACAGGTCCCTATTGTTTCGTCGGAATTACTGCGTTTCAATATTTTGAATCCCCATCTTCAAAATCATGCAATCAGTGCAGAGGAAAATATAGCCCTAAAAAATGGGGCTATTTTAGAACAGGCTGGGTTATTTTATACAGAGGAATGATTATCGTGATCAGATTATAAGCAGTACTAATTAATCAACCCCTTCTGTACCAGGAACGTCATTTTCATTATTTTCTGGCAACTATTAGACGATTTTATTCAGGTTAGGAAGGACATTTACCCATAAAAAGGCTACAAACTATCTCAATTTATTCCTTTAGCTGCCACATATCCTTCCTAAGCTAAATAAAAGGCTACAAACTATCTCAATTTATTCCTTTAGCTGCCACATATCCTTCCTAAGCTAAATAAAAGGCTACAAACTATCTCAATTTATTCCTTTAGCTGCCACATATCCTTCCTAAGCTAAATAAAATCGTCCAAATGTAGTTAGAATATAATGATAAGCCGTCGCTGGTATAGAAGGGGTTAAAAAAAAGGAAAAGTGGGGATTGGGCATGAGTATATAGATAGATAGAAAAACAGATAGACTAATTAATTTACGTTGTGCCTACCATACATAATTCCTAAGCTAAGTAAATTTGCCTACTGTGAGCTACATTGTAAAGAAATATTAGTAAAATGAAAAAGAAAATCGTCTAGTGGTAACAAAGAAAATACGAAGTTTGGGTTATCTTGTTGAGAGGGCTAATGGAAATATATTATCTTGTTGAGAGGGCTAATGGAAATATATTATCTTGTTGAGAGGGCTAATGGAAATATATTATCTTGTTGAGAGGGCTAATGGAAATATATTTAACTATTGTGTCTGTGTCATCTTAATGCCAAGTTTTACCCAATTGATTACTTGCGAGTTTCAGTTTCAGTTGGAGCCATAGACATCGATATGTAGCACTATCGTTCGCCAGGGGAAAAAATCGACACCTAAATAGCACGACAGGTCTTAATATTGACAAGGAAATGGGGCAGAAGGTCTTAAAATCGACAAAATAATGGGGCAAACATCTTAAAATCTGATAACTAATGGGGCTAAACATGAGGGAGAAGAGCATCTAAAAAAAAACATGACCCATCTCCCCTTAACCATCACACAGGCGCCATAACCTTACTTTTGTTGTATTAGTATTATATATATATATATATATATATATATATATATATATATATATATATATATATATATATATATATATATATATATATACCGGTATATATATATATATATATATACTGTATATACTGTATATATATATATATTTATATTTTGTATTGTTTTTTTCGATGTTTTTTATTATATATATATATAATTATATACACCACCACAAACATTACAAAAACACTATATCCTTGTTTCTATTTTATAATTTATTATTTTACTGTGGTTTAATTTTCTTTATGTTAATACCGCCACAAACATTAAAATACGCAATATCCTTCTTTCCATTTGATTGTCTCATATTTTATCATCGTGTATATATATTTATTTTTTCTTTTCGTGTGTGAATTATAATCAGCCGCTCCTCTTTGATAAAAATAGTGTTTTATTTCTGATTTTAGATTTGTATATTTATAGACGAACAATTAGCTGGGTGTTCTAATTTTTCTGATGCCGTTTTTTCTGTCCTCTTTTTGTTTTTGTTTTTTTTTGTTTTTTTTGTTTTTTGTTTTTTTTTTCATGGTGGACATTTTTTAGCGTCTTATTTTTCCTACTGGGATTTTTTTCTTGTTGGGCGTTTTAGGGACATGTCGTTTGATCTGTTCCAAATTAGTTCCTGTGTCGTTTGTGTATTAATTTAGTTTATTAATCTGGCATGGATTAGTTAGTTAAATGAGCATATTAATGAATTTCGTAGGAGAATAATTTGTGGATGAACGCAGTATTTCCATGCATATTTTAGTTTCAGAAATGTTAAAGACATATTTCATACTTGGTATAATTTTTATTTTATAAACATAATTATTTTGATCGTTTTTTTATTAATCTATCTTCAGTTTAGTTTCCGATACCAGTGCAAGCGATCCCACAAATGTTGACAGAAATTTGTTTACCCTCGAAAATTGACGATAAAAAGTTTCGTGTGACACCTCCTTAAGCCAACACAAGCACCACCATCATCACCAATATCACCATCATCATCACCTCTATTGCCATCATCTTCACCACCATCATCACCATTACCAACATCACCACCATCATCATCACCAACATCACCACCATCATCACTATCACCAACATCACCACCACTGCCATCTTCGTCACCCTCTTCACCACCACCATCACCAACATCACCACCATCATCACCATTACCAACATCACCACCATCATCACCATTACCAACAGCACCACCATCATCACCACCAACATCACCACCATCATCACCACCAACATCACCACCATCATCACTATCACCAACATCACAACCACTGCCATCTTTGTCACTACCTCTATTATCATTATCACCACCACCTTCACCACCAATATCACCACCAACACCAACACCAACACCAACATCTTTATACCACCAACACCACAACCACTGCCATCTTCGTCACTACCTCTATCGCCACCATCACCACCACCATCATCACCACCACCACCACCATCACCACCAACATCACCACCACCACCATCACCAACATCTTTATAAGGGTTAATTCCTGACTCCATCATCACAACCAGAAGCACATTAAGGGGAGGTTTTCAGTGTGTTTCCTAGACGTCCATCAAGCTTGAAATTACACTCCCTTGACCCCCTTTCAAGCTAAATTTGTACATTTTTCGGTAGAAAAATGTCCCGGCCGAAGGCAGATTCCTCTTAAATTACAGGCTCGCTATCACTCGCCAGGAAAAAATCGACACCTAAATGGCACTAAAGGTCTTAAAAGTGACATAAATGGGGTGAAAGTTCTTAAAATCGCCAAACTAATGGGGCGAACGTCTTAAAATCTCAAAAGCAATGGGGCTAAACATGAGGGAGAAAGGGGTAAAGAAAAAAATCCCTCAAGTGAAAATCTCCCCTTAAGGGGAGATGGGTCGTTTTTCTAAACCCCCCTTCTCCCTCATGTTTAGCCCCATTACTTTTCAGATTTAATATGTTTGACCCAGTAGTTTGTCGGTTCTAAGACCTTTCGCCCCATTTATTTGTCAAAATTAAGATCTTTCGTCCTATTTAGGTATCCATTTTTGTCCTAGCGAACGAGAGTGAGCCTTTACTTTTGAAAGAATCGGCCTTCGGCTGGGACATTTTTCTACCGAAAAATGTACAAATTAATCTAAAAGGAGGATCTAATGGATGGTTGTTTTGTTATGTTTGATTGAGGTCTAGGGAGGAAACTGGAAAAAATAATAAATTAATTAAAAAAAGTCTAAGAAGAAAACTAAAAAAATAATAAATAAATGAAAAATCGACCTACAAATTAATCCTTCCCCCCTCAACTCCTGCCGTCATCATCATCACACATCCTAACCCCTGAGCTAGGACCCCTAAATCAGTACCAGGGAAGTCCTTTTCATCCTATTCTGGGAACTATTAGACGATTGTATTCAGCTTTGGAAGGACCTCTAGCAATAATAAAGGCTTCCAACTATCTCAACCAACCTTTTAACTACCACAGATCCTTCCTAAGCTGTATAATATCACCTAAATATAGCTAGAATATAATTTAACACAGACGCAGTTCACAAGTTAGAGATGGACTCCCCTTAATATGGTAGAGCCGATCATATTAATATGGTAGAGCCGATCATATGTTCACTCCATTTGTGAAGGGAAACATTTAAGAGGATTACACCAATTTTCTAAGAGAGAAAGAGAGAGAGAGCGAGAGTATAATGTTTTCTGTGTGCTGCCTTTAAATTGAGTATATAATCTGTGTCTGTATATATAAATACTGTATATATATATATATATATATATATATATATATATATATATATATATAAAAGTACCTGTATCAATTAGAAGCAGGTTCTTAGAGTTCATGCTGAAAACTATAGATTATTCGCTGTAAGTAGGCGAACAATCATGACCTCTAACCTCTACAACTAAAAAAAACTACTATAGGTAATCGAGCTAATATTTCTACCATTTGGGAAATCAGTCAAGGAATAAATGTGGAAATGTACAGCCCGTTTGCTCTAGCCCTTTTTGAGTTACCGAGGTTAGAGGTCATGAATTTTCGCTTACTTACAGCGAATAGACTATAGGCTATCAAGACTATCAAACGATAAACAATGTGTTATTATTGTTTCATTGTTGTATTATATAATATTATATTATATTAACTTATCATTTCAACCAGGATTAAAATCATTAATAATTAGAAAGGTATATAGATGACTTATATAACTTTTAGAATTATTTTTTGTATCGAGCATGTGTATTTCAAGAAAAATATAACTGTTCCAGTTTTGGTGTAGGCTGAAATAACTGAACAAATCCTCTGGTTGGTGGCCTGTGCACGTCTGGGTCCTACACTTAATTCTCTCTCTCTCTCTCTCTCTCTCTCTCTCTCTCTCTCTCTCTCTCTCTCTCTCTCTCTCTCTCTCTCTCTCTCTCTCTCTCTCTCTCTCTCTCTCTCTTTATATATATATATATATATATATATATATATATATATATATATATATATATCCTCCTCTATTCTTTAGCCAGTCGTCCACCACAGCTGCCTCGCCCACGGATGTTTTGTGGGCGGGTAATTGGCAGTAAGGATGGGCGGACGGGCGGTATATGAAACATTCCTTAGGGGGAACTTGGGGGGAACTTCTTCTTTGAGAGCGACGGTTACATAAGTTGACTGTAAATATTGGCCGCGCGCCGTACAATAGAACTATAACACTTTTTCTTTTCTATGTGGATGAGGGAGACAAAAGGCAAAACTGCCTGTGACGAGTGCCTCCCCCAGAGTTGAAAAAGTGACAGGGCCAAAATCAAGGAACGGTCGAGCCAAAATGTCTGGACACAACGGAATTTGAAGCAATTTAAGTCATAGGATGAGGGAAAGATGGATTCAGGGAGTGAGTTCCAGAGCTCAGCTGTTGAATAGAAGAAAGATTGGGAGTATCGTTTCACTCTTGAGTTGGAGAGTTGCACAGAGTAGGGGTGGGATTGTGTTGCTAGACGGGTACTACATGCCCTACATAGAGAATGTGGTATACACTGAGAGAGCTCTGAGGAACACTGATTATTGTAGTAGCGATAGAATAGCGAGAGAGATGCAACATTGCGCCGAAGAGAGACAGATTGCAGAGAGTCGGTGAGTGAACGGGAGTTAATGGTATGAAAAGCTTTCCTTTCTACTTTGTCTAGAAGTGCTGTGTGGAAGATCCTCCCCACACATGTGAACAATACTCAATACAAGGACGCACTGTGCCCCTGTACAGAGCAAGAAGCTGTGCAGGGGTAAAGAACGCCGACCTACTAAGTGAAGTCTAGGCACCAAATATATTTTGATCAATAATTGGTAGCAGCAATATCCGGCTGGCTCAGTTGATAGCGTGCCTGCTTCACATCTTGCAGGTCTAGCGTTCAATCCCCGCTCAGATTGAAAAGTTTTTCTGAGATATAGCCGGCGGTTACCGTCTCCCCATGAGCAAGGGGGATGGGTAATGGTCTCTGGTTGATTAATGAAGTGTCAAGCGCTTGAGAATCCTCGAAGGAGGAGATACGGGCGCAATATAAGTAACCAGACGATTACTAGGGGTTTGACCCCTATTGTAATCATTAAACCTGGTTTTTCATCCAAATTCTTCTTACGCGCCGGTTTCAACGCAATAACTCCAGAACCGCTTTTTGGATCGGGATCAAACTTTCACAAGGTGCGTTTTTGTATTGGACAACTTTTGATATGCTAAACATCCGGCATGGTGGCCAAACAGGTCCGTGGCAGCCGATCTCCCGAAAAACTTGACGCCTAAATCTAAATACCGTCTCTCCCACTCATAAGAAACGACTGGGCTTTGGCATATGGACTCCCCTACTAATGCTCCGCAAATGTTATAGAGAAGGTTTTGCTTTTGCACGTGGGGGTTTTTCCGGCAATCTTGTAAAAACCTCGAATTCCATTTAAAATTCTACATCTTGAAAACTACGCCGATGATCAAAGCCATGCTTGCGTAGTTGGGTGAGACTCGCGATTCCGAACGTTTTGATACCAAAAGAATATAAATGGGTGGAATAGTTTGGCCGCAGCATTGAAAACTGTCTATTCTTAAATGACTTTAAACCCGCATTCGCTACCCATACAAAGTTTACCACCTACAGTCTATAGGCTTCCACGCATCCCCCAGTTTGCTTAATAATATAGTCTCTTTATTATTCAGATCTATTATTTGTTTTGTATTTAACTCTCTCAAAACAGTTCAAGTCCCTACGAATTCCAGCAATTATTTAGCCAACCTACCTATACATACCTACCCTACCAAATAATAATGATAATTCAAATTTATTTTTGGTGAATGACAGAGTATTGGCTAAGGTTTTTAACAATTCCTCCCTTTGCCAAATGCTTTGTTTAATAACAATGATATGGACCTTTAAAGTTTTGGCAATTGCCTGTGTGACTTACCCTGCCCTTCCTTCCTACCTCCCTCCTCCCTCATATCTAACAAATGTATCAACAACCACTCTAGTGAACTTTCGGTATTTAGTTTATTCAGCTTAATACTAGTTATCCACATAAAATAGAAACCTATCACGATTTTTGTCTAATACAACCATAGACATTGCTATTACATATTATTTGAACATGATGTCGAATTTAGCAGTTGCTGTTTACCTTGAACAGTAATGACAGAACCGAAAGCTTCTCTTGCCGTGTAGTACTCAAAGAAAGCAGGGTTACTTAAGCCGGCCCATACCGAACTGTTACCAAGTCAGAGATTCAGAGGTAACGTTCACAAAGCATTATAACCCTAGACAGACACCAATATACCATTAAATCATACAAATATCACTACAAAAAGGATAGGAAAATATTACATTAATGTCCTAGGTATTTGAAATTATGCAAATGAGTAAAATCCATTGTGATATAATGATAATGGGATTGATTAGTATCTGGCAACAGTGTTGCACTATAATTTTCTGAACGTATGCGAACTTCGGAGTATTTATCCCATTAATATACAAATCTATCACTATTTAAATTTAATACAACCATACACAGTGCTATTACATATTATTTGAACATATTATAGGATGGTCTTTCCTTTAAACCATTGTCTATATCTATTCACGAAAAATATAGGCCTAGCCTAGGCAGCGCTACCGGTAGGTACGAATTTATCAGTTCGAATTTTGATTGAGAGTGGGATTAGGCCTAGGCCTAGCCTAGGCCTAGCCTAGGGCTTAACATGGGATACTGTTTGGGAGTTGGGAATAGACTCAGGCTGCTTTAGGCCTAATTAGGTAAAAATAGTCAAATCGAGACAATTGCACAGCCAACATAGCCTAGGCCTATTAAGCAAATGTTTTACCAATCTACAATAGGCCTAGTCTATTCGCTGTAAGTAGGCAAGAAATCATGACCTATAACCTCTGTAACTAAAAAACAACTAGAGTGATCAAGCTAATATGTCTACCATTTGGGAAGAGTCAGTCAAGGAATAGCCTAGATGTGGAAATTTTCAGCCAATTTGCTCTAGCACTTTTTGAGATACAGAGGTTAGAGGTCATTGTTGAGGCCCCCCCCCCCATGACATATTGTCATCATCTTATATATTGCCAGCAGGGGGCAAATAACCGAGAAAAAAATCGCCGTCAAAATAGACGCGAACTTAACCACGGCGATCGTGTAAACATGGCGGGGGAGGTGTCGGACGTTTGCAATAAAGTTCCCATCTATTTTGAATGCCATTGGATACAATAATATGTTGAGGGGGGCTTTGCCCCCCCTCACACCCCCCCCCCCCCCCCGCCCCCCCATGACATATTGTCACCATCATGTATATTGCCAGCAGGGGGCAAATAACCGAAAAAATCGCCGTCAAAATAGACACCTTTATGAATAGGTTAGCCTTTAGGCTAGGCCTATCGGCAGGAGTTGCGTTATCGGGCATATCACCTGACCGGGTATAGGCTATCCTAGTGTTTACTAATTTATAGGCTACCCCTTTGAAATGACATTAGCCGGGTAGGATGTAGTTACCGGGTGTATCGCCAGCCTTGTTTACACTACGCGTACGCGTAGTGGCGTCGGACGCTTGCCATCCTTTTCCTGTCTATTTAGACTGCCTTTGGATACAATAATATGTTGAGGTTGGGCTTTGCCCCCCTTCACCCCCCCCATGACATATTGTCATCATCATATTGTTACGTATCTTAGTCCTCAAGTGGTTAACTTAATGAATCTAGATAGCACAGAGATATATATTAAGGTATCAGTCAGCTGAAGGCAAAACAAAAATAAAATGTAATAAAATAATTTCCTGTTGTTGCTTCCTTTCCTTTTGGATCTTAGGACTTGGTATCCTTTATTGACTGATACTCTTTACTTATGAAAAATACTGAAACTAATTAAAGTCATGTAGTATTTATGAAGAATTATTATTTAACCGAAGCTTAGTAGGCTATGGTTATGAACCGAATAAGTTATAGCTAAAGAAGGACTTAATTTTATAAAAAGTCTTGAAAGATAAATATTAAAGTAAGAATATTTCTGTCTCTTACCCTCTTTGAAATGAATAGATAGTTTTCTTCTATGTCCTTTTATTTATATTTAATGTAATTATTCTTGGTTCTTGTCTTACGTTAATAGTATTATATTATTATTATCATCAGGAGTAATATCAAAGTCACATAAAAAGTTAGATATATATTTAATAATTAGTTAAATGTATTTCTTAACCACGTAACATTGAGGTTTGATTATGAGTAAATAAAGTTACAGGATCGTTTCATAGATTCGATTCAGGTCTCACTCAAATAATATGAAAAGCAAAATATAATATTTTGAAGCAAAAGAATTTTCTTCAGCTTAGGAAATCACTAGAAGTAATATTAACACAGCCATGTTAGTCTAAGGCGATATTACTAATAAGAGACAATAGCATCACCGTACTAAGCACCATTAAGCACTGTAAGCTTAATTCAAAGAAAATGAAAGAACTCGTAAGTATTAATATAAAACAATAGTATTACTTTCATCATAACCCAATTACTTAAAGAGTTGCTTTAGTCCACAAGTTAGGCAACTAAAATAGTTAAGCACATAATAGTAGCGTTAACGTTAATTCGCAATCAAATAGTTAAACACATTACACACATTAAACACATCACGTTAATTCCCAATCACATATCTCACTAACCAACATAACGTAAGTGTTTACACCGAACACACTTAACACACATTTATATAATCTGACTGACAGTCACAATCCCATTATAATACTTCACCCCGTCTTCCTCCAGCTGCAAGTTCACCTTCCCCAACTCCAAATGAGACTGATTTCAATGCCCACAACTCGGGTCTTATATACCAAACAATGATGGTGTAGGAACGAATCAGGAGGCGAGTGATGGTGCGCGCTCCAATCATAGCTCCTCGAATCACATAACAGGTGTGTCGTCCACTCACAGCTCCTGGCGTCGATCATACGTCATAGCATCGGTCATCGAGGTATGGGGCGAGCTGGTATGGGGCGAGATGGTTTGCCCACTCGCTCGTTCGCTCGCTAGTCTGCTTCACCACTTGGGTAGTTTGGCTCCTTGAACTCTAATTCTAACTCTTAAATTAACATACAGGGCTCCGTATGTCAGAATATATATTTCCAGCAGGGGGCAAATAACCAAAATAAATCGCCGTCAAAATAGACGCGAACTTAACAACGGCGATCGACAAATGTAAACATGACGGAGGCGGCGGACGTTTGCAATCATGTTCCCATCTATTTTGAATGCCAATGGATACAATATTATGTTGAGGGGTGGCTTTGCCACACCTCACCCCCCCCCCCCTCATGTCATGTCATCGTCATATTGCCAGCAGGGGGCAAATAACCGAAAAAATCACCGTCAAAATAGACGCAAAGTTAACCGCGGCGATCGCCCTATGTAAACATGACGACCATACACCCGGAAACTACATCCATCCCCATTAGCTTAACCTAACAACCTTACCTAACCTATCCTAGTATTATAGGTGGGGGCTGCCGCAGTAGACCCAGTACGTTGGATACAAAACTAACCCTCACCTAACACCTAGTATATGTCCCTAATACCCAGTACGTGGGATACCAAGCTAACCCTCACATAACACCTAGTATATGTCCCTAGTACATAGTATTTGGGATACAATACTAACCCTTACATAACACCTAGTATATGTCCCTAGTACCCAGTACGTGGGATACAAAACTAACCTTCACCTAGCATATGTCCCTCACTCAGTACACCTTTCACCCTCACTACCGTTCGTGAGTCCTCATACATCTTCATTATCACACGCACCAGCCACTCCTCTACGCCAAATTTTCTCCTAGCCTACTGCACAACTTCTTACTTTCAGTAGATATCTTTCCTGCAGCTGCCTGACTATGAAGTTGTCGATTGTGTCACGTCCTGGCATGAAACCAAACTGCATATCGTCGATAGAATGCTTTCCCTTATCATACCTTCAAAGACTCTCTCACACTCACAGACCTTCATGACTTGGCCAAGCATTTTCAGGACTCTTATAGCAGTTGCAAGGGGAGCCTAACTCTGAAATCACTAGATAGTGCCTCCAGAACCATAAAAAAGAGGAGAGGGCTTAATTAACACACTTCCCTGTTGGACTCCGACGCGAACTGAAAACTCATCACTCAGTACCCTCATGTAACACCTAGTATATGTCCCTAGTACCCAGTACCCAGTACTTTGGATACAAAACTAACATGGGATACAAAACTAACCTCCACCTAACACCTAGTATATGTCCCTAGTAACCAGTATCTGGGATATAAAGCTAACCCTCACCAAATATCTAGTATATATCCCTCACTCAGCTGTACACCTTTCACCCTCACTACCGTTCGTGAGTCCTCGTACATCTTCATTATCACATGCACCAGCCACTCCTCAATGCCAAGTTTTCTCCTAGCCTACTGCACAACTTCTCTGGCCACCTTATCAAAGGCCTTCTCCCGGTCTGCAAACACAACATCAGATCCCTATCGTTTAAGTACATACAGTATCTTTCCCTTATCATACCTTCTAAGACTCTCTCACAGACCTTCATGACTTAGTCAAGCATTTTCAGGACCCTTATAGCAGTTCCCAGGGGAGCCCAACTCTGAAATCACCAGATAGTGCCTCCAGAACCATAAAAAAAAAAGAGGAACAGGCTTCATTAACACAGAGCCCTGGTGGACTCCGACGCGAACTGAAAACTCATCACTCAGTACCGGTACATCTTTCACCCTCACTGCCGTTTGTGAGTCCTCATACATCTTCATTATCACACAAATACCTTCATGACTTGGATTGTGCCGTGTCCTAGCATGAAACCAAACTGCATATCGTCAATATCATACCTTCGAAGACTTTCTCACAGACCTTCATGACTTGATCAAGTATTTTCAGGCCCCTATAATTTTCCCTATCCAATGAGTCCCCTTTGCTCTTATACAGTATATAATGTACTTTTGTGCCATTCATCAGAGATTACTTCCTCTCTGATGATGAAGTTAATTAGCTCATTGAACACACCTACTCCTTTCTCACCTGAGGCCTTAATCATCTCAGCTAGAATGCCAGAGCATCCTGCAGCTTTTCTGTCCTTCATTAAGTTATTGCACTGCTTACAAAAGCTGGCACAATCACAGGGAGGGGGGAGTATTGGCTTTTCGTTGCTAAGCTGCTCTATTCCATTCAAATTCCATGTTGAATAATCTTTCGTAGTGTACGGTATCTTCCAAGAATCTATAATTTCTTTGTCAGCGGAAACAATTGTTCAAGTATATATTTTCCCTGTGAAACCAATTTAACTTCATAATGACAATTATATATATAAAGAAAAAAACAATATATTTTACATAATTTATTGCATATCTTACATATTTAAAAAAAATATATTTATTAAAATAGTTTAACCAGACCACTGAGTTCCCCAAAAAAACTCTTATAGGGCTGGCCTGAAGGATTAGATCAAGATGGACAACCAATCAAGATATGATAGGTAGGGAAGGGCAAGAGGTGAACAAATCTAGGAAGGTGAAGATACGCAGACATTTCTCACCATTTCACCAATTCAGCCGCACCACATGAGTTCCACAGCAGAACTCTTATAGGGTAGGGCCGAAGGGTGAGTCAAGAACTGCTACACTGCAGCACCAATTAAGAAATGATCAAGGGCGAAGAATGAGAAATCAGGTCTAAGGAAGAAATAAATCACACCGAGATACACACATAATACACCACTGAGGGGAATCGAGTCAGCTTGACCGCACCAGCGACCATAGACACAAATAAAGTCAGGAGCCAATAAACTAGCCAGGCCATATAGGCCATATAGGCCGTCCGGAGGACAACCGAATTAGACAGAATAAGAATAGAAGGGGAAAAACATACAAAAAGGGGCATTCAAATTTCAATGGAAATTCACTATGATAACTGTAATATGTGGGAATAACTTTCACCTTCATATTTCCTCATCTCTTAGCATAAACATGATCAATTAGGGTGCCATTTTCAGTTGTTGGTTGTGTTACATGTTGAGAGTATCCACGCTTTTCCATTAAATTTGCAATAGAAGAGTTAGTTTGGATGTTTTCACAATGCAACCAATTGAGTATTTGTCTAGTTCATTTAGCAAATTACTTAAATTTACTCTAAAATAATTAAGTCCATATGAAATAGGTCTGTATATAGGGACAGGTTTGTCCTATAGAAAAGTATAGCCAACACTGTTCTCTACCCTCTAAAAGCTGAACCAGTGGAAGGTATTACCCGTGTTTGCATACCTTCCCTCAATTTCAGTCAGGCTATATTTGGATGATAATTTGAACTCAACTTGACCTATCTCAGAATAGTAGTATGGGAATTTCATTCTTTTCCTTATTGTGAAGGCAATCATTATTCTATAAAAACACTTACCCTAATAATACATGTACCAGGTTGTTCTCTATATTTTAAGATTATACTCTTTATATAAAAGGCTTGCATGGCTGCATGATAAATGTTTTTCTTTGATTCACTCTTCTTGACTTTTTCTATATTGCAGGCCATGCTTTTGTTCCTCCTAATTCCTTTTCTATTATTTCCACTCCTCAAGTGAGGTACTGTAGAGGTGATTCTCTTGGTCCCATCTGTAGAGGTATTGTAAATGGTGGCCAGACACGCCCGTGGCAGCCTTTCACACCCAACCCATCTTGTCCTATCTAATTTTATGTTGAACTCTATTGTTCTTGATCCCACTATAGGACTTGGTAGCCTATTCCACATATCTACAACTCTGTTACTAAACGAATAGAGGCAGATCCCTTACACACCCAGTTTCTCTCTGTCGCTCGTTTGCTTGCACATCGGTACAAATGAAGCAGATCCCTTACACATGCAACTAAGATGAACATGGGAATCTGCAGACAAGTGGCCCACAAAAGGCAGATCCCTTAAACATCCAACCCATTTTGTCCATATGTCTATCTGATTTTATCTTGAAATTCTTTATTGTTCTTGATCCCACTATAGCACTAGGTAGCCTATTTCACATATCTACGACTCTGTTACGAGAGAGGCAAAACCCTTACACAGCCAATCTCTCTCTCTCTCTCTCTTATTTGCACACTGGTACAAATGAGGCAGATCCCTTACACATGCTACCAAGATGAAAATGGGAGTCTGCAGAGAACCGATTGGCCCACACACGGCAGATCCCTTTCACACCCAACCCATCTCGTCCTATCAAATTTTATGTTGAAGCTCTATTGTTATTGATCCCACTATAGCACTTGGTAGCCTATTCCACATATCTACAACTCTTTTACCAAGCAAATAGAGGCAGATCCTTTACACAGCCAATCTCTTTCTCTCTCGCTCTTGTTTGTTTTGCATACCGGTACAAATGAGGCAGATCCCTCACACATGCAACCAAGATGAAAATGGGAGTCTGCAGAGAGCCAAGTGGCCCACATAAGGCAGATCCCTTTCACACCCAACCCATCTCATAAACGTTACCTGTTATTTACACTACTTACTATACCTTGTTATCATATACCTGCAACCAAAACACAATTGTAAGAAATAGGAACATAGGAAAATGGGAGTCTGTAGAGAGCCAATTGGCCCACACAAGACAGATCCTTTTCACACCCAACCCATCAACCCATCTCATAACAACTCTCTCTCATTTATCTCTGTCTTCCTTACATTTATGACATCATAGTCTCTCTCTCTCTCTCTCTCACAAATGAGAACATAAGAAAACCGGAGTCTGCAGAGAGCCGATTGGCCCACACATGTCAGATCCCTTTCACACCCAACCCCCCCCGCGCTCTCTCTCTCTCTCTCTCATATTTATCGCTATCTTCCTTACGTTTATGACATCCTATTCTCTCTTGCCATACTCTCTCACTCTCACATATGAGAACATAAACAAAATAAGAAAACGGGAGTCTGCAGAGAGCCGATTGACCTACACATGGCAGATCCCTTTCACACCCAACCTATCTCGTTCTATCTAATTTCAAGTTGAAGCTCTATTGTTCTTGATCCCATTATAGCACTCGGTAGCCTATTCCACATATCTACAACTCTGTTACTAAACGAATAGAGGCAGATCCCTTATACAGGCAATCTCTCCCTCTCTCGCTCTTGTTTGTTTGCACAATCTGTTCCTTCTGTAGTTTCTCCAAGCCCGATAAGTTAAATGATCTTTTGATATCTGTGACACAACTTTTGTATCCAACACAATACCCTGCTTGCAAAAACCCTCGAACCCCGGACAACGTTGCTTGCAACTTTAATTATTATTATTATTATTACTTATCCACCCTATTCAACATCTGGCAGACATTATTACAGCACAGAGGGAGCCAAACGTAAGGACAGCTGATACATAATTTATTAGCGCGACTGTACGTGAGGAGGTGAGGTGTTTCTCTTATTACGTCACGTCACGGGGGTCCTCTTGTGTTCATTGGGGTGTTTGCCATGACCACAGGCAATAATGGGTGGCTGTTGTGATGGGGGACAAGGACAATGTTTGCTCTCTCTCTCTCTCTCTCTCTCTCTCTCTCTCTCTCTCTCTCTCTCTCTCTCTCTCTCTCTCTCTCTCTCTCTCTCTCTCTCACTCTCACTCTCTCCTCTCTCACTCTCTCCTCTCTCACTCTCTCTCGCTCTCTCTCTCTCTCTCTCTCTCGCTCTCTCTCTCTCTCTCTCTCTCTCTCTCTCTCTCTCTCTCTCTCTCTCTCTAACACAGGTTACAGCAACCAATTCCCTTCTACGTTCCCATTGTACCCCTGACTGTCCCCCTAGTAGTAGTAGTAGTAGTAAAACCAGTAATAGTAATATAGTAATAATAGTAGCAGTTCAATAATTGAAGTAGTAGTTAAACAGTATCAGTTGATAAAATGCAATAACTTGGCCTAAGTCCCACTTAGATTTGTTGGATTTAGAATGAGATATATAGGCTACAGTAGATCGATTCACTAATACACAGTCAGTACGATTATGATATTATTTAGAATGAGATATATAGGCTACAGTAGATCGATTCACTAATACAGTCAGTACGATAGACTGATATATTTAGAATGAGATATATAGGCTACAGTAGATCGATTCACTAATATACAGTCAGTACGATAGACTGATATATTTAGAATGAGATATATAGGCTACAGTAGATCGATTCACTAATATACAGTCAGTACGATAGACTGATATATTTAGAATGAGATATATAGGCTACAGTAGATCGATTCACTAATGCTGTCAGTACGATAGACTGATTATTTAGAATGAGATATATAGGCTACAGTAGATCGATTCACTAATATACAGTCAGTACGATAGACTGATATATTTAGAATGAGATATATAGGCTACAGTAGATCGATTCACTAATATACAGTCAGTACGATAGACTGATATATTTAGAATGAGATATATAGGCTACAGTAGATCGATTCACTAATATACAGTCAGTACGATAGACTGATATATTAGAATGAGATATATAGGCTACAGTAGATCGATTCACTAATATACAGTCAGTACGATAGACTGATATATTTAGAATGAGATATATAGGCTACAGTAGATCGATTCACTAATATACAGTCCAGTACGATAGACTGATATATTTAGAATGAGATATATAGGCTACAGTAGATCGATTCACTAATATACAGTCAGTACGATAGACTGATATATTTAGCTGATATATATAGGCTACAGTAGATCGATCACTAATATACAGTCAGTACGATAGAATGTATATTTAGAATGAGATATATAGGCTACAGTAGATCGATTCACTAATATACAGTCAGTACGATAGACTGATATATTTAGAATGAGATATATAGGCTACAGTAGAATCGATTCACTAATATACATCAGTACGATAGACTGATATATTTAGAATGAGATATATAGGCTACAGTAGATCGATTCACTAATATACAGTCAGTACGTAGACTGATTATGGTATATAGGCTACAGTAGATCGATTCACTAATATACAGTGCAGTACGATAGGAACTGATATATGTTTAGAATGGATATATAGGCTACAGATAGATCTATTCACTAATATACAGTACGATAGATGATATATTTAGAAGAGATATATAGGCACAGTAGATCGATTCACGAATATACAGTCAGTTACGATAGAAGATATATTAGACTGAGATATATAGGCTACATTAGATCGATCTACCGTAGATCGATTCACTAATATCCAGTCCAGTACGATAGACTGATTAATTTAGAAGGAGCCTATATAGGCTACAGGTAGATCGATTCACTAATATACAGTCAGTACGATAGAATGATATATTTAGAATGAGATTATAGGCTACCGTAGAAGCGAATCACTAATATAGCAGTCAGTACGTAGGACTGATATATTTAGAATGAGATATATAGGTACAGTAGATCGATTCATTAATATGACAGTCAGTAGATTAGACGATATATTTAGAATGAGTCTAATAGGCTTACAGTAGATCGATTCAGCTATTACAGCTACAGTACGATAGAGGATATATTTAGAAGAGAATGATAGGCTACATAGATCGATCTAACTAACTATACAGTCAGTACGATAGGGGACTGATAATTTTAGAATGAGATATATAGGCTACAGTAGATCGATTCACTAATATACAGTCAGTACGATAGACTGATATATTTAGAATGAGATATATAGGCTACAGTAGATCGATTCACTAATATACAGTCAGTACGATAGACTGATATAGATAGATATATAGATAGATAGATAAACACAAATACGAAAATATGTAAACTGGATATATATAACACATATTTCACTGCTCCCTAACACGAAATATGTACATTGGATTTATAAAAACACCTATTCCATTGCTCCATAACACAAACATATGTAAATTGGATATATAAAAACACCTATTCCACTGTTTCATGTTATCCGCCTGCCCAAGTCATTTATCAGCCGTTGAGCGTAGATTATGAATATAGCTTAGACATTGATCTGACAGGAGAGGCACTAAATTGAATTATACCCGGAGATGTTTTATTGGTGGGCCCCAGTGAGAGAGAGAGAGAGAGAGAGAGAGAGAGAGAGAGACTTAAGCAGAAAGAGAGGCCACATAAACACACACACACATATATATACAGTATACTGTATATACAGTATATGTGTGTGTAAAATCTCCCTCTCCCACTCCTCCTCCCCCCCTCTCTCTCTCTCTCTCACTCTCACTCTCACTATCTCTCTCTCTCTCACCTTTATTTCCTCCCTCTTCCGCCTCCCTTATCCCCAGTGTACCCTCCAGTGCCCAGCTGATCCCCAAACCAAAACTCTCTTTCATTTCCCCTTCACTCTTATCTCTCTCTCTCTCTCTCTCTCTCTCTCTCTCTCTCACACCAGAATTCTCCTCCGTCCCCCCAGCCTCTATATACGGCGGTTCACTCGGGCGTATGAAATATGTTATGGGTCGTCCCCCCTCCCCCCCAATCCCAACTCGTCACCGGCAAACGAGCACCTTTCTTACCCTAACTTGATTGACCTGACACTGCCAGACGCGGCACTCCAGGGGGGGGGGGGTTGCCAGGTATCGATTCACCTGACACCTTTGGATTGTCGATGCCCCCTTTACGCTTTTATATTCGGCCGGGCTGTCATCTTTTGGTAACGGAATGCCCATTTTTCGACACTGGTACCACTTTTTGATAATGGAGTGGAAGGGGAAGACGCCACGGATGGATCCAGGTGACAATTGTTTTCAGTGGGCTCCCCTTTTTATATTCGACTTTGTTGCTACTGTCTTATAATGGTAATTGACTTTGTTCGACACTGGTTCCACATACTGAAAACAGAAGCACTGTTTTTTATGGTATATACTGTATATTGGAGATGATGCCGCGTTACAACCCAAGTGACAATTTTGGACTATGGGTCCCCCTTTTGTATCCTAGCTTATTTTATTTTATTTTATTTTTATGTTTTTTGAATCATGGAAACCCTCTTTGTTTGACTATGGTGCCACCTTTTGTCTTTCCGAAACATTTTGTAGCCATAATGCTAATATCTAATAATTATCCTCACTTCGATCATAGTACCATCAAGCGACCACACTACCAATTTAGATAATCATTTACTTTACAACCGTGATGCCATGTTTTGACCATAGCGATCATAGTAGCATTTATCAACCTTGGAGCTTCTTTCAAAATTATGTCCCACATATTGAACACAAACTCCATAGTCCCAGTATTCGACTATCATCCTATTTTCTACCAAAACTGTATAATACTGTGTATATATATATATATATATATATATATGTAGGGGCTGTAATGTGATCGAGGTGTCTTTTCTGCTGTAATGGTTCCACAGTTCAACCTTAGTGGAACTTTTCATTTATAGTACCATTTTCGATATTGATTTTTCATATCTAGACACATTATAGTCACATATGTATATATTCGCACACATATACATGTGTACATATATAATCACTTACATAGCCACCTTTCTCAACACTGGTTCCACACCTTGACTATGGTGTCACTCTTCAAATCTAGTTCTGGAATTCCATCAGTGCTAATTCTCGATGACTTTTCTAATTTTAGGAAAATCGCCAAGCTACTGGTACGAACGACTTAAAATCTTAAAACTAATAAGGCTAAACATGAGGAAGAAGGGCGACCAAAAAATTGTGGTGGAGTGGTCTTGCCACTGGCCTGGTAATCCAAAGGTCCCGGGTTCAAATCCCGATGTATCAATGGGAAGATATTATTGGGATGGAATTTGTGCTGTACCTAGTATCAGTGCATTACCACAAGCCCACCGAAACGTCAATAAAATACCCTCATTGTTCCCCGATTAAATAGCACTGTATGAATATTCCCATATTCAAAATATGCTATAGGGGTGCAATGCCTGGTGAGTTATCTGCTCAACAGGTGGCGTTGTGTGTGTGTAAGTGTGAGAGTCCGAGTGTAGGGGATGAGACAGTGAAGCACGGGAACGAGGTGGCTTCAGAGATGGGGTCGTTTCGGGCCATGAGTGAGCACCGTGCCTCATGTGAAGGCAATATGGCAGGTGCTCGTTGTACTCTACGTGCTTCACATGTCTCACTCCCTAGACTGGAACAAGACCTCACGGGCTTCACTGTTCATTGTAAAGCGGTAAATGTTAAGGCTCTCAGCCTATGCCCGAGAGGAAGTAAGTTGGAATATAGACAAAAAAAAAAAAAAAAAAATCTGACTCCCACAATACCCCTCCTAAACTGACTACAATCGTCTACTGAGAGCCAGAATTAAGGGGGCCCACTTCGTTTTTTTTCTCTTCCTCACACTTTCTCTGGGTTGTATCCATTCGGCTCCATTCAGCCTACTGTTTTAAGTCGTTTACCCCCGTCCAGGTGTCAATATTTTCATGGCGAGCGGCAGCGAGCCAGCATATACTGTATATATATATATTTATTTTTTACAGCAAGCTAAATTTGTACATTTTTCGATAAAAAATGCCTCTGGCGAAGCCGGATTTATCCAATGCTGGCTCGCTATCGCTCGCCAGGAAGAAATCGACACTTGGATGGAGATAAACGTCTTTAAACAGTTGGCTGAATGGGGCCGAATGGATACAAGCCAGGGAAAGAGAGAAAAGGAGAGAAAGATTTAAAAAAAAAAAAGCAGGCGCCCCCCCCCCCCCTTAAACAAGATTTCGTGATGATCTACTGAAATAACTAAGCACCCATCTGTTACACCTTACTGACTTTACTTTACCGATCGTACAGTCACGTAGTCCATTCTTACCTGGGGAAAAAAGAGAGAGAGAAAAGTTAGTATGCATAACATTAAGGGGACCTTTTTGTGTATATATGTATATATTATTTATTTTTTCTTTCGTTAGATCTCCACCAAGCTATAAAAAATACCCCCTTCGAGGTAAATTTTTACATTTTTTCGGTAGAAAAATGTACCAGCCAAAGGCCGTATCCTCCTTGAATTACAGGCTCGCTATCGCTCGCCAGGATAGAATTGACACCTAAATGGCACGAAAGTTGTTTATATTGGCAAAGAAATGTGGCGAAAGGTTTCAAAATCGTCAAACTAATGGAACGGACGTCTTAAAATCTTAAAGCTATTGGGACTAAACAAGAGGGAGAAAAAGCAACCACTCCTCCT